>CAJHQP010001089.1:0-82500 GCA_905132765.1 Moricandia arvensis
TGCTAGATGCCAAGTTCTTATAAATCCCACATTCTTCTTTGGATTCCTGGTGTTGAAATTCCCCTCACTAGTAGTGTCTAGAGCCATCTGGTAAACCAAAGCTAGGACTCAGAAGAAGGTACTAAGCAGATTACCCTCGTTGAATCCCTAATGTGGACAGTCTCTCTGATATGACTTGAATCTGATCTAGGATCTTCTGAAAGATTATGCAGGCTCATGTGTGAATCTAGCAATTATGTTCCTCAAATCTTTAGATCGTGCATCATCAAAGATATTATGCAAGAAGGCGTTCTTCATGTCATTCCAGGATGTAAGAGATTCTGGTGGTAACCGCTTAAGCCAATACGAAGCATCTCCAGCAACTGAGTACTTAAAGAGCTTACAAAGAAGATAGTCCTTAGGGACTTCATTGGCTTTGATATCAAAAACTCGATCCTCGAACTGCTCAAGATGGTCCATCGAATGCTCATGTGGGTGGCCATGGTAGGGGTCTGTCTCACAAGTATAAAGTATGCAGGCTTCTGCTCAAAATTGTGATATGTGCTCAAATTACCCTAGAGCTATTGACTAGCCTCTTAAATAAAAGGTTCAATTGTATTACTTAGGGATTAAATCCAAAGAGAGTGAGGGCACACAATATATTTCATAATCCACTTAGTTAAGCTAGGAAATTATATAGACTTTAAGAACTAGGAAATCAGAATTGAGTTGGTTGTAAGCAATTAATAAAATTAGCTACATCTAGGGTTTTCAGGTAGTAAATTATAATGGATAAAAGCCAAGAGGTTTTCAATCATAGAACACGGATTTAATAAGTAAAGATATAATCTATATCTATCTATGGCTAAGCTCAGAGTCTAGAACTTTCGTGTGCAAATTCTGAATGACCGTCGATCGATGGTATGCAAACAACATCGATCGATAGCTTTCTTAGTCAAGCATTAAACAATCAGATTCGATAGGTTCACTTAGGATTACTATACTAATCTCTCTATTATCCCTAACAACTTAAGGTCAACAGAATTAGTTCATGTAACAACCTACTCTCGCAGTATCAATTATTCTAATATCAGGGTTCTAGTTAGTTACTCAAGAACACAATCTATAAGCACAATTCAATTTATAGATCTAACATTCACCCTATGAGTTCTATTGTTTGGCTAATCCGCAAAACCATTAATAAAACCAAAATCTAACAAGAGATCTACTAAGACATAGATAACGAAAACATAATCATAAACATAAAATAATGCATAAGATTAGGGATAGAAAAAATTGTGGTTCCAATACAAAACTTGAAAGAAGTTTTGATCTTCTCCCCAAAAACTACTATGTTTGCTATGAAAACCATTAAACTTGTAAAAGAGCTCTCTTTGCATAATACAAAAGAAAAGATAATAGAGACTAGGTAAAACTTGTCTAGGGTCAATCTTGTAATTTCTGTGACTTGAGCTTCAAGTCGGGTACTCTGTGAATTGGGCTTCTTCTGCGTGTTGATCGTCGATCACGGCAAGGATACGTTGTCGATCGACGCAACTCTTTCTCGACTCTTACTTAGCTGAATTTTACCAGCTACGGTGTTCCTCTCTCTTTGAGCTCTAAAAAGCCTCATAATATCTATAATGCTCCAAAATGCACTTGGACATGAAAAGACACTAAAACACATCATATACACACATAACATATTCCAAATAGAACCTATAACATGGTTTAAAAGTGGTCAATATTAGGACATGTCAACTCCCCAAGATTTAACTTTTTGCTTGTCCTCAAGTAAAAGAAGTGTTAACCTGTGGAAGAGGTTTGAATACACAGGGACTTATAACATTTCTAACTCATCATTATCACATTTACTATGTTGTAACCACATCAAACAAGTGTCAATCTAGAGAAACTTTATATACCTTAACCTGGTATAGCAACCAAATAAATTCTACCAACAACTTACCAAATACTAGCTTGACTCACCCCTCTACTAACCTCATTTCTTGCATAAAATAAAAGTGTAGGCCTTACCTTAGGAATATCGATCAGAGGACACATGGACTCTTACCCTTGTAAGTATCTGAACACACATGCAGTCTTCTATGATCCCTTTCTTCCCTCTTTCTCTCTTCTCTGAATCTCCTTATATACTTTTTTATAAGTTCAATGAATCAATGATGCTAACAGTCCATCTAGTTCATCTTTCGTTTTTTATATATTTTCGACAAGGTGTAGGCGAATAATGGTGTCACATGTAATTTACATATCCTTCGCTTCCACAATGTGTGATCATTCCTTTTTGAATTAGAATAATGGGGTCATAGGTAATTTACCTACCCCTCTGCATCTTTCAGGAAATTATCTCAATCTTTTATTTTTATAGATGTCAAAGAGAGAGAGAGAGAGAGAGAGAGAGAGAGAGAGAGAGAGAGAGAGAGAAGGGAATCAGAAGCAAACAGACTTTACCTTCCAGACTTGCAAGAGGAATCCATCCAATGTATATCAAACCTCAATGCAATAAGTCAGTATTAGGTTGGAGGTTAGCTTTGGTTCCTTCAATCTTTCTAAGCAAGTGTGATATAGTGGCAGGATGATTCACTTTGGTATTTCTAGTACTCTCTGTAATCAACAAATCTAGAATGGTGCTGTAGAATGGTTAGATAATAAGTGAGAATTTAAACTGATCATGAACTCTTTCGTGCCTCAATGAAACTCAGTAAAACACATAACAATAAAACCTAAAATAGAATCAATCAGTAAACTTCTTCTCAGACTTAAATAACATTGTCCCTAGTGTTATCTCGTCTCGGTTAGGTGGGAAAAAATTAAATCATAAGTAAAAGTATTAGAGATAGTCGATATCAGACTTTGTTACGACTGTTGATCGATGGTTGTGCTTCGTTGTCGACCGATGGTGGTTCTTGAACTTTTTTTTCACTGCAAATGAAGAAAAATACGAAAATTAGTAAAATCATAAAAATAAATGAATTTAAAACATATCTAATAATGGATTGCATCCCACTGATCTCTTGTTATAGTCTTTGGCTTTACGTTTAGCACTGCATGGACTAAGATGGGTGTAGAGTATCACTTGTTGGAAAACAAGTGTCAACATCTTCTTTGCTTATCTGGAACCAGGTACCAATGAAGTTTCTAATGGCTTCTTCACCTTTGGTTCTTTGGTTGTCCATGTTTTCCTTTGTGATCTCAATTTGACGCATCCTCTCTTGAAGGTTGTCAATGCGTTTGTGTAACCAGTAAATCCTGCTATATGTAGGTATGGATATGTCACCCAATCTCCTGGAAATATCTTCCATCATCATCTCTTGAGATGCATAAACTCCATCAAGTTTTTCTTCAAGCAGCTTCTCAGTTACGAGCCCATGTCTAAATGGTCCACGTGAAACGGCGATCGATGGTCGAGTATGTTTGTCGATCGATGGTGCTTACTCTTCTCCATTCGTGTGCTGTCTCTGAATCATCTGATGATTAGAGTCCATCTTTTGCTACATCTCTTCCATGCACGTGGTTAACCAGCTGATATTGTTGTTGAATGGGTAATAGATGCCATCAATCCTCTTCTAATCGTCATCCATGAACATCTCCTATGCTCTATAGATTCTTTGTACCATGTCATCTACTTGCTTTGCTGTAGTAATCAGTTGATGGTCTGGTCTCCTTAAAATATTCTTCATACTCTGGCAAACAAATACAAGTGTGACCAATGATGGCTGCTCTCTGAAAAATATCTCTAATGACTTCTTTGGACATCTAGATGATTATGCCATCTATAGCTCGGACATTGTCGTACTTGTCTATGTAGACACTATACTCATCTCTTTCTTACCCATAATCAATATTATATGGATCAAACACTTCAGGTTCAAATCTGTAACTGGCAAACTCTTCTGAAAGGTGAGTGTCGATCGACGGCAGTGGTGTTGCGTCGATAAATGCTTTGTTGTTATCTGCATGGTTGTCATGTTGCTGTTGTCTGAAGAGATTTCTTGATCCATTAGACATTGCGAGTATGTCTGCTACATATTTCCTTAGATACATTGAGAAGTCTTCCATCCATTGCTCGTGCATATCCGTATCGATCTCTCATATTCCAGACTCATATGGTCTGAGATAACCATAATTTGCATGAATTCTTCTCGATTAGCATCGATCGATGGTATAGAGCCACCGTCGATCGATGTTGTGATACAGGTTTCATCGGATCCTCTGAAATTTCCATATTCCTCTAGTGAAAGAGCATGGTACTCGATAGCTTCTTCTTCAAGAGAGGAAGGTCATAATCTGGGTTAGCCATATTATGCCCGAGATCAAGTTCGTCGATCAATGTCAAAGGGTGAGTGTCGATCGATTGTTGGTTAACAACATCGATCGATGTGTTGGGTTGGGTATCAATCGATGCTCCATCGTCATGGTCGTTCTCTTGCTCAAAATCACATAAAATGTGTCACAAGTCCTGGTTCATGAGCCAAATCAATGAGAGCAGTCTTGTTCTAGTTTGAACATGTTCATAGTAATGATTTTGATCAATAAGTAAAACATGTTTGTCTTCATGTCGCATACTGCTCCT
Organism: Moricandia arvensis; assembly: GCA_905132765.1. Classification (NCBI taxonomy): domain Eukaryota; kingdom Viridiplantae; phylum Streptophyta; class Magnoliopsida; order Brassicales; family Brassicaceae; genus Moricandia; species Moricandia arvensis. The sequence goes on from CAJHQP010001089.1 coordinate 4,574, forward strand.
ACCGTGTCATGAAAGCTCTTCCAAGTATCAGGGATGAATTATGCTCCACTTGGGCGTCCCAGACATAAAAGTCTACAGGAATTAGGGCATCACCGATTTGCACTTGGAGGTCTTTGACTATTCCTCATGAATTTACCTCAGAGCAATCCACAAAAGTGAATGAATCACTAGAAGGCTCCACCTTTAAGCTGAAGCACTATGCCCATTGTTCTTGACATAATGCTTACTGAAGAACCGGAGTCATAGTGTGCATGAGGGTAGTTATGTCTCTTGATGTTGCAGGGAACTACAAACTTTCCAGAGTAGCTTGTCTTCTTCAACTTAACCCTCTACTTTATCTTCTCACTCAGATGATTAAACATTCTTTCAATATCCTTATCAGTCTCCTTGGTTTCTCTGAAGAACATCCACAATATGTGAGTGTAATAAGCTTCCTCGAATGGGGTTTCCAAAGGGATTCTAAGGACTCTCTTAGCAAAGCTATTCATCTCTTTCTGATTAGTTTCCCTTCTATGATGCTTAGGGATCTTCTTCTTTCTTCTAGAATGTCCGGCCATAGTTTCCTCAATTACCCTAGGGACTGGTTTATCTGTCTATATAGGTTTGGGCAGAGTGGGCTTCGAGTGGCTATGAGTTTAATAAAAGACTCACGTCTATGCTTGGCAACCGACTTACTTTTTTTTTCGATCGACCGTCGATCAATTGTAGGGTCCTCCTATCGATCGATGTTCATCTCTTCAGACACAGATTCTTCAGGTACCATCGATCGATGGTTAGATTCGGCAGTTGATTGATAGTCGTTCAAACAGGGCAGTGGATTCTCACGAATTTCTTCCTCCTGGTGCCTAACTTCTTCCACAACTTGCCAAAAATTATCATATCTGACGACACTGACCTGGGGCTTCTGTCCAGCCTCAATCTTTTCCTTGATCAAGGCTTCTTGTCTCCTCACAGCTTCACTGGTCTTAACAACTTGATTCTCTAGCTTCTTCACATGGGTGTTGAGAGCTTCAAATTTAGTGTTAGGTTGGCATAGACAACATCAATCTTTCCATTGAAATCCACTATCATCTTCTGCTGTCCCTAAAGAACCTTGTCATTCACGGCGCCAATCTTGTTCTCCTGGGTATTTGATGGGGGTGTTTCGGATAGTAAGAAGCTCCATAGGTTCTGTTGTTTCTGTAGGGTCCCTGCTGCTGTGATCCTTGGTTGTAGCTACTCGTCTGACCATTGCCATAAAAGTTTCTGTTGCTCTGGTTCCCATATCTCTGGAATCCAATTCCAAAAAAGTTCACAACCTCTTCTTCCCCTTTCTCATTGTCAGATCCCATAGCTTCTACACATTCTGCGAAGCTAACTTGCTTCTTCAGAAACCTCTAAAAACTGTCCAACTTGGCTTTTACTTCTTCCATATGATCCTTGGTAAGTGTAGGGGTCAATTTTCTCCTCTCATGATCATTTTTCTTGGTGCTGTTGCTAGCTGCCAAATTTTGTTATGAATCTGGTAGCGTCTTCTGGACTTCTAGTGCAGAAGTTTCCCTCACTGGCTGTGTCTAAAGCCATATGGTATGATAGCTCAATACCTCTAAAGAAATTTCTGAGAAGTTGCACTTCATTGAATCCATGATGTGGACAATCTCTTTGGTAAAATTTGAATCTGAACCAAGAGTTTTTGGAAGACTTTACATGCTCCTGTGTGTATACAACAATTCTGCTCATCAATTCCTCAGCTCTAGCATCATCAAAGAAATTACGCAGGAAGGCATTTTTGATGTCTATCTAGCCAATATGAAACATCTCCAGCAAGTGAATACTTTAAGAGCTTGCATAGAAGGTAGTCCTTAGGGACTCCATTAGCCTTGATGGCAGACACAAGATCCTCAAATCGCTCCAAGTGATCCATAGGGTGCTCATGAGAATGTCCATAAAATGATGTCTGTGCTACAAGTGTGAAATAGGCTGGCTTCAGCTCAAATCGTTCCTCCGGAAAGATGGAGGACGAATAGCAGATCTGTTGGCATAGAATTGATCTGGACGATTGTAGTCAACCAAGGTTCTGGTTTGAGTAGCCTTGGCTTCAGCTCCAGATTGAGCTAAAACAACTTCTTCTGGCTCAAGGATTACAGTCCCTTGATCATCAAGTCTCTGACATATTGCATTACAAAGATGACCTTCGAGGTCATACATGTCTCCTCTCTCATTCCTAGTCACGACCAGCATCACAACCATCTCTGCTTGAGAATTACCGTCGATGAATGTCTCAGTATTGGTGTCGATCGATTCCGGCATATGAGTGTCGATTGACGAAGAAGTGTTGGCGTCGATCAAATCTTGTCGCTTCTCCTTGCGGATGCTACGTTCAATTGCTACTAGGCCTCAGAAAATTAAGTCCTTTTCCTTGTTACTCCTTGTACTGGTGAATATGCACCTGAAGGACAAAAGAATTATTTTTGTATGTAAACTTAAAAAAACCTAGAAAAAACTTGCAAAACAAATATAATGGCGATCCTTGCTCCCCATAAATTGCGCAAAATTTGATACGTGCGCAAATAAGAGGTTCAAGTGTAGTACTTAGGGATCGAATCCACAAAGAGCGAGGGCACACAATAGATTTGATAATCAACTTACTTATGCTAGGCAATTAATAAGACTTTAAGAAATAGTAAATAAGGAATGAGTTGGTTGTAGAAAATTAAAAAAATAGCTAGATCTAAGTTTTTCAGGTAGTGAATTATAATGGATATAAGCCAATGGGTTTCAATCATAGAACAAAAATTCAATTAGTAAAGATAGAAGTTATATCTATCCTATGGCTAAGCTCAGAGTCTACAACATTCGTGTGAAAGTTTTGAATGACCGTCGATCAATGGTATGCAAACATGATCGATCGGTGGCTTTCTTAGTCAAGCATTAAACGACCAGATTCGATTGGTTCACTTAGAATTACTAGATCAGTCTCTCGATTGTCCCTAGAAACTTAATCTCAACAAGATTGATTCAGGTAACGATCCTACTCTTGCAGTGTCAATTATCCTAATATCAGTGTTTTAGTTAGATACTCTAGAACAAAAGCAATAAGAACAATTATATTGATAGATCTAATAACCACCCTAGCAATTCTATTGTTTGGCTAATCCATCAAAACCATTAGTAAACCCTAAATCTAACAATGTCACCACTCAGACATCGCTAAGCAGAACACAATCATAAACATAAAATAATGCACAAAACAAAGAATAGGAATATAAACTGTGGTTCCAATACAAAGCTTGAAAGAAGTCTTGACCTTCTTTCCAAAAATTACTATGTTTGTTATGAAAAGTCACTAAGCTTGTAAAAGAGGTCTCTTTGCATAAAACACCAGCAAGGATAATATAAACTAGATAAAACACGTCCATGCGTAATCTTGTAATTTATGTGACTTGGGCTTCAAGTCGGTATGTGGTAACCAAAATTCGCATTGTCGATTTCTGATGATTTAAGAAGGCAAGGTAAATCTAGCTTTCAAAGAGGTCTCAGATTTCTGCTAAGCCAAAAACGTCAAGTGACCGAACAGTGAGAACAAACGATATGACATTGAATTAGTAAAAACCAAAAAAGAGCAAAGAGGATTTTATTCCGAATCTGTGATTTGAGCATTACAACAGGTAAAGCCTTGGCGGAAAGAGTTGTCGGCGAGTTCCTAGTTTTAACCTTGTAAGACTTGAATAATCTAGTTGAGTCGCAGCTCGACAACAGAAAACATAAATATGCCTAATTGCTCTAAATGCTATGCTTGCTTTGAGTAAGATTTTTCGTGTCTCTGCATCTTCAGCCTCGAAAAACTTATATAGTCCTCCCAAAGGCGGTTATCTCTTCCCCCTTTTGCCCTCGGTCGAGTTTATCGCTTTGCAGAAATCTTCCATTTTCCTTCGATCTTCGTGATTATCTTTGGAAACTTAACATTTATCTTCCGAACTTAACATTTATCTCTTCCTGTAAAATAAAAGATAGACCATCATAAAGATTGGGATCAATTTCGTGTAAGACAGTGAGTGGGCTTTTAGCCGAGTTTTAGACCTTCTCGGGCGGTTTTTTGACTTAAAGCGTTTTTACGATTTTATCGAAAGAGCTTTTTTGAAACAACGTCGATCCCAAAGAGAGTTCAAATCTCTCGTATAGTGCAGGCAATATTAGGTGTTTAGTCACCGTTGCCGTTTTACACAATACATTCAAACTTTATACGAAGAAACGAGTTCTCACACTAAAGTTCCAATGTCAATCTCGATCGAGACAAAACAAAGACGAGTTTGGTACAATTTTGAAGGAGGGAGTTATGAGAATGGGATGAAAATAGATTGATTGATCCAACTCGCCGAACGGGCGATTTGGATTGCTTGTGCAACCCAACTCACCCATTCGGCCAAGGCGAGCCCATGATGACATTGTAAATGGCCGGGTGGTCGATGACTGCGAAGTCGACGATCTTGGTGAATTCTTTTGCCGCAACATGCAATTTGATTGATCCGAGGGTCATCAACATCATGCCAGAGAAGTCGGTCAGCGGTTTTGGCGATGGTACGACTTCCCCTAATTCGACATTCATCCTATTTGGAGTTGCAAAAGATGACGTTTACCGTGCTTCCCGTGTCGATGAGAACCCTAGAGACCTGGAGATCTCTTATTATGAGATCGATCACGAGTGGGTTGCAATGTGGCTGATCTATTCTGCAGGCCTCTTCTTCATCGAAAGTGATTGATCCTTTCGGGGTGTCTCTGGGCGTGGACCATGTTGGTGAATTTGCACTTGTCCCGGCCTTGCGCTGATAAGATTTGATGGCCGAGATGGTATCACTGCAATACTGCAACCCATCGATGATAATGTTTACTCTACGACGTTTGTTGTTGTTGCCCTTATCATTGTGCCTTCTTCCGCGCTTTTCTCTATTGGGGTCAAAATCGGTTACAACGAAATGAACTTCAGAAACCTATTGGGAGAATGCGCCCTTTTTGGAAGAAAGAGATAATGTCTCGGAAAAAAGGGAACATGAAAAATCGAGGTCAAATCTCGACTGACCACAAAGGAGCGGTCTGAACAAATGAGCCATCAGGAAGAGTTGGATGGCAGGGCACGACCAACTCGCCCGTTCGGAGAGTTGGATAGATTGAGACGACAACTCACCCGTTTGGTGAGTTGGACAAGCCCAACTCGCCGGACGGGCGAGTTAGGTGACACGAGCAATCTGACTCGTTGTTCTGCAAGTCAGATAGATCAATACATTTTCACCTCGTCCTCGTTAACTCCCTCTTTCGATACTTGATCAAACTTATCTTTGTTCCGTCTCGACCCAGATTGACACTGGAGCTTTACCGAAAGAACTCGTTTTCTCAAGAAAGGATCGGGTCGATCGTATGAGACGGTAACGGTTAACTAAACACCTAGAGTCACACGCCTTATACGAAAGATCCTAACTTCAGACGATGTCATTTTAGCAATGCTCTTTCAATAAAATCGTAAAAACGCCTAAGTAAAAAAATAGCCCGATGAGGTCTAAAGCTCGGCTAAAGGCTCACTCGCGATTTTATCCGAAATCAAGCCCAAACTTTGTGAAGGTTTATCTTTTATTTTTCAGGAAGGGATAAATGTTAAGTTCGGAAGATAAATGTCAAGATCAGAGGATAAATGTTAAGTTTTCAAAGATAATCATGAAGATCGAGAAAAAAAGGAATATTTCCGCGAAATGATAAATTCGACCAAGAGAAGAAGGGGAAAGAGCAAACCGTCTCTGGGGGAGTATATAAGCAATTCAAGGGTGATGATTCAAGACACACGGAAATCTCCACTCAGAGCAAACATAGCATATCACTTAGAGCATTTAGGCAACTTTTTGTTTGTTGTTAGAACAAGGGATATCGCCTACAACTCTCATAGCAAAGGCTCATATCTTGTCGTAAACGCTCATGTGAAAATTCGAAATAAGACATCTATATGCTCTCTTTTTAACTCTTACTTTATTTTTCGATATTTACTTCGTATTCTGAATGATTGGCGTGTGGTTTAGCAGATATCCGTGACCTTTGGGAAACTAGGGTTTACCCTGCGTTCCTAATTCAATGGAAATCGACATTGCGAATTTCGGTTCCCCTAGTTTGGCGCAAGAAGGAGGGGAGGGGTATGGATCAATCTAACTCTCAGCCACCAACGCTCTATCAACCCATGTCAGATCTCAACAACCAACAGCCTTGTGACGACAACGTCACTGCGTTCAACGCCGATGCAAACACCACCGCGTTCGAGGAGGTGAAGAAGATGTTCTCGACTTTTAAGAAGAAGTCGGCAGAACATGATAAACTCATGACCTCCCTCGCTAAACAGTTTGAAACCCTTATAGCGAGAAACGTGGCCATTTTTTCGCATGGAACAACCCAAATCCGCGAAAGAAGACTCGACTTCGCAACACCTTTGGACCGGTCCGCAACGAGCAAGGCAAACAATCTGGAAAAAACCCTGACAAAGTGACCTTCGCGCCAAAGTGGAAAAAACCGGGAGGCCTTCCTCCTATTGAGGAAGATAAAGGAGGAGAAGTCGAATGCGTCGACGTGGAATCTAAGGAAGAACTGGCCGAGGAGCAAACTCGGAGCACTCACAGAAAACACGACAAAGTCGAAAATCTGCTAGCAAGAATTCCAAAATCCACGATCTTTGCGATGATCTCATGAAAACAGTGGCCGAAGTCAGGGCGGTGAAGTCCCAAATCCACCACACTACTAGCACCGCACCGGAGATTGATCTACTGCTCGAAGAGGCTCTTAACACACCCTTAAAACTCGTATCACCAAAACTAGGGTTTTGGATCCTGGGAAGGTCAAAGTGATGACAACGACGGAATTACTGATCCTAAGGCACACCTACAGGCTTTTCAGGTCATGATGGGTAGATCCCGGTTCAGAGAAAACGAGAGAGGCGCTGGTGAATGCCGCCTCTTCGTAGAAAACCTCCGCGTAGCAGCGCTAGAATGGTTCTCTCGCCTCAGGTGAAATTCCATCGGAAGCTTCTGCCAGCTCGCCTCAGATGTCTTCAAACAATACTCAATGTTCATAGATCGAGAAACCTCCGACGTGGACCTCTGGAGCTTTTTTCAGGGAGAGGACGAAACTCTCTGCGACTTCATAAAATGGTTCAAAACCGTCATGGCTAGAGTCAGCGAGATAAGTGACAAAGTCGCGATAGACGTACTTCGAAAAACGCTCTGGTTCAAGTCGAAGTTCAGGAATTGGATAACTTTGGAAAAGCCGCATACAATCCAGGACACGCTTCAAAAAGCCACGGATTACATCATCATCGAAGAAGAGACGGGGTCTTATCCCAGAAATGGAAGCCAACAAAGAATGCGTCGATGGATCCGGGGTCGGTTCAGAAATTAGAAAAGAAAAACCCTCGCAATGACAAAAGCGTCCAGCACGGAGACGAAGAAACGCATGGAGCACATAGCTATGCTATTAACTCTGGATCGGAGCAAGGACGGAGAACATGTAACTCTGGCACAACGTCAATGACCCTCGGATCAATCAAATTGGCCGTTCCTTTTGCGGATTCCGGTTGTTCGACGCGGAAAAAACTGCCATGTTTCTTGTTGTTAGGGTTTCCACCTGTTTAACGCGAGAAATCCTGACCTTGTCTTGTTCTACTGACTTTTTTTTCATAAGTCGAGAACATCTTCTTCACCTCCTCGAATACTGTGTTGTTTGGTTCGGCGTTAACCGTAGTGACGTTTGTCGCTGGAGTGTTTTCAACGTTGTCGTCACGAGGTTGTTGGTTTTTGAGATCGTGAGCTGACATGCTTGATCGAGCGTTGGTGGCTGAGAGTTGGAGTGATCTGTACCCCCTTCCTTCTAGCGCTAAACTGTGGGAGCCGAAATTCGCAATGTCGATTTACGATAATTAAGAAGGCAAGGTAAACTTAGCTTTCCCAGAGGTCCCTGATTTCTGCTAAGCCAAAAACGTCAAGCGACCAAATAGTGAGAACAAACGATATGACAATGAATTAGTAAAAACGAAAAGAGAGCAAAGAGGATCTTATTTCAATTCTGTAATTTGAGCGTTACAATAGGTAAAACCTTGGCGGAAAAAGCCGTCCGCGAGTTCCTAGTTCTAACCTTGTAAGACTTGAATAACCTAGTTTAGTTGCAGCTCGATAAATGAAAACAGAAATAGACCTAATTTCCTAAATGCTATGCTTGCTCTGAGTAAGATTTTTCGTGTCTCTGCATCTTCAGCCTCGAAGCTCTTATATAATCCTCCCAGAGGCGGTTTGCTCTTTCCCCTTCTGCCCACGGTCGAGTTTTTTGCTTCGCGGAAATCCTCTATTTTCGTTCGATCTTCGTGATTATCTTTGGAAACTTAACATTTATCTTCCGAATTTAACATTTATCTCTTCCTGCAAAATGAAAGATAAACCGTCATAAAGATTGGGCTTGATTTTGTGTAAAACCGCGAATGACTTTTAGCCGAGTTTTAGACCTTCTCGGGCTGTTTTTTGACTTAAGCGTTTTTACAATTTTATCGAAAAAGTATTTCTTAAATGACGTCGATCCCAAAGAGAGATTGAATCTCTCGTATAGTGCATGAAACTTTAGTTTTTAGTCAACCGCTGCCGTTTGACACGATCAATTTGAACATTATACGAGGAAAAGAGTTCTTACGATAAAGTTCCAATGTCATTCTCGATCGAGACGAAACAAAGACGAGTTTGATCCGACTTTGAAGGAGGGAGTTACGAGGACGGGATGAAAATGGATTGATTGATCCAAATTGCCAAATGGGAGAGTTGGGTGATTTGCTCGATCCAACTCACCCGTTCTGTGGGTTGGTCGTCTTGTTCGATCCTACTCGTCTGTTCCGTAAGTTGGTCGGCCCACGCTGCCCAACTTTTTGAACGGGCAATTTGGTCGGCCCACTCGTCCGTTTGGCGAGTTGGACGACTTTCTTTGCCAACGTTTCCGTTTGGTGAGTTGGAAAATCGAGCCTTATAGTCGTTTCATTGTTTCGATGCTCGGGGATCCGTTTATCCGAGGTGTAGAGTAGATTTTCTCGAGGACTTATCGTGCGAACCCTTCTTTCGAGTTCATACAAAACTTGACATCGATTTTCCCACTCTCCTTTTTATAAAATACTTTCTCTCTTTTTTTCAAAGAAGACATCTCTAGGGAAGTTTCTGACGTTGATTCCGTCGTAACCGATTTTGACCCCAACAGGGTACTTTGTGAATTGGAATTCTGCGCGTCGACCATCGATCGAAGGTAAGGGTGCGTCGTCGATTAAAGAAATTCTCTATGTCAAATCATACTTTGTTGAATTTGACGAGCTACGAGGTTCCTCTCTCTTTGAGCTCTAGAAAGCCTCATAATATCTATAATGCTCCAAACTGCACTTGGACCTGAAAACACTCTAAAATACATCCTAGATACATATAATAGACTACAAGTAAGGCCTATAACATGGTCCAAAAGTTTTAATTATTTTGACCTATCACTGGTGAAACAATTGTGGAGATTGATAAATTTCCAAGACTATCTTCTGGGCCTTTGTTGCGTGGAAAGTACAATAGGCTTAGTTCACCTTTGTAAGTTATTGATGTAGATACCCCTTCATACATCTGGACTAGTCTATCAGCTGGAAGACCTCTGCTGTTACTAGAGATTAGATGGAAGATCCATACGGGTTTTGAAGTAAAATTAGGATGATTAAAACTGATTCCACAACACGGGCCGAGACAATTTCAAGACCGATTAAGGCCCATAATTCAACACAAATTATCAAAATGCCCTTGGCCACTTAAAGCCCTATTTATGTGTGTTTCTAAGCCATTGTTTAGGCTATGCTTTCCATTCTATTTTCTTAGGTTTTCTCTTAAATTAGGAGAGAAGAGAAGAACTATTTTAGTGTCCTCTTGGAACTCCTTTGGTTCTTTCATTGATTTCAATTATATTTGTTCAGTTTGTGATTTCTGTTTCAACTATCATGTATGAGTAGATATCTTGCTAGGTTTAGGTTTTCTAGGGTTTTGATGTTCTTCTGAGTTATAGAATTGCTAGAGTGATTTATTGTATCCTTCACTGGATTGTTCTTATTGCTTGTTTCTAGATTATATAACTAGAAACCTGATTATAAGACAGTTAGGCGCATGCGAGAGCATGGTCTATTACTTGAATCTAATCCTGCTGAGCTAGGTTGTTAGATACATGCGAAAGCTTCTTTAGATAACTTAGTGAACAAATCAAACTGGTTCTTAAAGCTAGTCTGGAAGGAGTATCGATCAATACTCACTCTATAGTAGCGATCGACACTCATTCATAAGTTCGCATGCGAGAGCTGGAATCAAATGATTCGAGGCATCTGATTAGTAAGCGCATGCGAGAGCTGCGTTACTTGCCTATATGAATATGAGTTCTTGATCAAAACCTTAGCATTTATAGATTAGAGTTCTGAGAACTTGAATGAAACCCTAAGTCTAGCACCCTCCTTCTATCAAACAACTCCTCTATTTACTGCTTTAATATTTACTAATTTTTTATTGCTTTCTATTATTTAACCGAGCTTGATCTGAAACTCAACTCTATTGTGTGAGATATTGAGTCACTGTGGAAACGATCCTTAAGTACTACAATTGTTCTTAAAGCTAGTCTGGAAGGAGTATCGATCAATACTCACTCTATAGTAGCGATCGACACTCATTCATAAGTTCGCATGCGAGAGCTGGAATCAAATGATTCGAGGCATCTGATTAGTAAGCGCATGCGAGAGCTGCGTTACTTGCCTATATGAATATGAGTTCTTGATCAAAACCTTAGCATTTATAGATTAGAGTTCTGAGAACTTGAATGAAACCCTATGTCTAGCACCCTCCTTCTATCAAACAACTCCTCTATTTACTGCTTTAATATTTACTAATTTTGTATTGCTTTCTATTATTTAACCGAGCTTGATCTGAAACTCAACTCTATTGTGTGAGATATTGAGTCACTGTGGAAACGATCCTTAAGTACTACAATTGATCTCGTATTTGAGAAAGTTGCTCTTAGGGTAATTTGAGCAAATCAAATTTGGCTCCGTTGCCGGGGACACTGATCAAAATTAGACTAGGTGTAGGATTTCGTCTAGGTTTTTAAGTTTAGGTTACTTGCAATTTTGTTTTCTTAGGTTTCATGTACATACATATCGGTAACAGGAAGCGATGAGAAAAGGATTTTTAGGTTTTTGAAAGAAGGAGCCTGCTTATTCACGCATAATCCGTAAGTCTACGAGGTAAGTATTGATCGACACCCACCAAGCAGCAGCGATCGGCAACGTAAAAATACATGTATCGATCGAGACCAACACCTCGTTGTCGATCGACATTAGTTGCAAGAAGACAGAGAAGGTTGAAGTTCTCATACTGAGTTTTGATAAGAATGGGATTTTACGAGATGAAGAAGATCACACTTGAAACAGTGCAGGACAACTGATTTTCATGCAGGGGGCTGCAATACCTGATGCTGCTGCTATTCTGTGAAAGCTGGGACTGAACGACTGAGGGTACTTAGAGATTTAAACAGGCCTGAGAATTTCTACGCCAACAGGTATGTGATGTGTTGTTCTGCACCCCAGAAGAATGACATTGAGCTGAATCCTGCATATATCCCTCTTGTGGGTCAACATCCCTTTCATGGTGTACCTCATGAAGATCCCATTGACCACCTCGAAACATTCGGAGATTTAGTATCAACCATTAAGTGCAATGGAGTCTCTGAAGACTACTACGTATGCTAACTCTTCCCGTACTCTGGAAACGCAGCCTTTTGGTTCAAGAAGTTGCCACTAGGATCTCTCTCTATATGGAGTGACATCACAAACGCCTTCATCAATAACTTTCTCCATGATGCTTCAGAAAATCTAGAGATCGAGATTGAATCTATGTTGAGATATGAACAAATTTTTGATTCCATTATGGTAGAGGGTGATGAACAACATGGATCTGAAGAGTTGAGCGGAGCAGACAAAGCTGGTATAAGTGATCCGACCTAAGTGACGTTCGACACAAACTCCTGTTTTCGATCGACACCTCTTGAAGTCCCTGAAAGTTCGAGTTGTCCTCAAGACATTGCAAACTCGAAACTTAAGAGCACCGATACATCAAGCAGTTATCTTTCCCTAGATGTAGACAGAGAAATCACCATGGAATATTTCTTGGAGCTAGAGGAATTCTTGGAGCTAGAGGATGGAGCACAACCTGAATATTTGGATTTTGATAAAGAGATCACTATGGAAGATTTCTTGGAGCTAGAGGATGAAGCACAACCTGAAAAGTTGGGTCAGAACCTGAAGATGAAGCTTGATGATGATCAGCACACTTCGAGAAAAGATCGGGTATGTCCACCAAAGGCTAGCATCGATCGACACGACCCACCTGATATCGATCGTCACCAATCGTTGGGCGAGCTGCCAGGATACACAGTTGAGCTTGAACCAGTTGAGGAGAGAATGTACAAGTCCGAGGTCTCACACCTTGCTGTCCCATAACATCTGCAACCAACTTGCTGTCCCAGAAGAGGCTGTTGATTTTCACTAAAGAGTGAAGAGGATACATGATTTTGTGAAGTATGTAGTTTCCAGCACTATTTCTGGAATTTAATTTTTATCCCCCCCCCGATAAGAATGTGGATTTGGGTTCTTTTATTGGGATAGTAGACGATTCTCTGCATGCAACTATTTTTTTCAGGAAAAATCAGGTCTTGAAGATGATGTCAAGAAGGTCTCATCGGTAGAAATATCGATCGATACAACCACTTCATTGCTGATTGACAACACCACTTCATTGTCGATCGACACCCATTGCATATCACAACAGAAGGAGTTCCAAGTGTGTCAAAATACTTTGGATGGAGGCACCACCACGAGATTAAAAGTCTGGTGGGAAACAAGAGGAAGAATTGGAAGAAGAGAAAAAGGATCAAGGGCGGTCCTCAATTGTCATTGATTCTTCACTTCTCAGATGGTGGAAGGAAATATAGAGTACGATGTATATGTTTCTCACAACCATTTGCAAAGCCTCGAACACTCTTTATTGCTGAGATGATAGACAAACGAGAAACCTCTATGAAGGCTTTCACAAATTGTGTGATGAAGCTGAAGAGAGTAGACATTGAGATTTGTTTTGGAGCAAGTTCTCATTTTCATCCGAACTAAATCTTATCTCCATAAGTCAAGCTAATGACTGAAAATAAGTGCTGAGTGGTAGGCAAGCCATTGTTAGGTAAGTTTTAAATTAGGTTTAGTTTTCCTTTTTACTAATTTTTTTATATTTCAGGTCAAAAAAAAAAAGATGAACAGTGTCGAATGACACTGTTGCAGCATCATCAAACACACTGTAGCAGCATCGCCGAATGACACTGTAGCAGTGTCACTGTTCATAAAAATGAAAGATCCGAGGTTTTCATGATTTGAGGACCAGCATCTATCGACCACTGGCCAGCGTTGATCGACACCATCTGCCAAGCATCGACAGACACTTAATTGCGTCGCTCGATGCTCATTGCAGGAAGCAGATATACTCTCAAAACCTTTTTTTTAATTTTACTTATGATTTATTTTCCTACCAATCTTAGACTGCATAACACTGAGATAGTGTTGTTTAAGTCTGAGGGAGGTAGTTACTGATGTTGTGTTTTATTTTGAGCTTTACTTTATGTATTTATTAAGTTTTATAGAGTCAAGACAGGGATAATGATCTTTTTCAAATTTTACTTATTATATAACCACTATATAGCAACATTTTTAGATTTACTTACGGCAGGGTGTACTAGAGATACCAAAGTGGATCACCTACCATTATATCCACACTTGCCGAGAATACTTAAAGGAACCGAAGCTGACCTCCAACCTAATTGAATTTAATCGCTTGTTTTGGGGCTTGAGATACACTAGATATGATTCCTCTTTCAGTTATGAAAGGTGAAAGTCCATGTGTGTTTGGTTTCCTTCTCTTCTCTCTTCGGCATCTAGAAAAATAAAGAAAATAATAGACAGAGATGAATTTCTTGAAAGATGCAGAGGGGTAGGAAAATTTCCTATGACCACATTATTCTAATTTAGAAAGGAATGATCACACATCGTTTGAAGCGAGGGGTATGTACATTATCGATAACTATATTATTCGCTTATACATTGTTAAAAGAAAGCAAAAAGAAGATGAACAAAACGGACTGCATCAACGTCGTTGGATTAATAAAAATAAAAAGAAGAAAAAAATTAAGAAAAGAGAGAAAAGGAGAAAATAAACCATAATAAGAATACATGTGTACTCAGATACCTGTTGGATAAGAGTCCATGTGTCCTTTGATCGATACTTCCAAGGTAAAACCTGCACCTTTTATAGGTATGAAATGAAGTTAGTAAAGGGGTGAGTCAGAAAATATTAGATAAGTTGTTGGATGGTATATAATGTACCACTAAAGTTGGAATTGATTCGATGTGGCTGCAACATTGCAGAGCTGATAGTAGTGAGTTAAAAAGGTTGTGTGAGTCCCTGCGATTTCAAACATCTTTTTCAGATAGAGATATTCTTTGCTTGAGTACAATCAAAAGGGTAAGTCTGGGGGAATTGATATATCATAGATTTTACAACTATTACACCATGATATATGTCCTATTTAGAGTCTATTATATATGTTTGGAGTCTCTTTTAGACTGTTTTCAGGTTCATGCACATTTTGAGGAACATTGGAGATTTTGGAGCATTTTGAGATGCAGAGCTGTGAAAACCCGTCAGAATCTTACCTATGGTTGGAGACGTTCCCACGGTGAGAATACGCTCGTATTTTGAGGCACGATAATGCTTTGAGTTAGCATTCCAATGCCACCAGTTTGAGATCCAGATAACGGTGAGATCTAAAGTTATGCCAATTTTACTGAAGAGTGGTATACCTGCCTCGCGAGAGGAAGATGTCGAGATTTAGAAGGAGTGTCGATAGACACAAACCTCTTGGTGTCAATCAAAATTGATGCCATAACACAGGCCGAGTCTATTTCAAGACCGACTAAGGCCTAGAAGTCACTACAAGTTTTCTAGAATGTCCTTGGCCGACTTAAAACCCTATTAATGTGTGTTTCTAAGCCATTGTTTAGGCTATGCTTCCTGTTCTATTGTTTTAGGTTTTGTCTTAGGTTAGGAGAGAAGAGAGGAACTCTTTCAGAGTCCTCTTGGAACTACTTTGGCTCTTTCATTGATTTCTTTTATATCTATTCAGTTTATGATTTTTGTTTCACCTATCATATCTTAGTAGATCCCTTGCTAGGTTTAGGTATTCTAGGGTTTTGATGTTCTTCTGAATTATAGAATCCCTAGGGCAATTTATTGTATCCTTCTCGGGATTGTTCTTATTTCTTGTTTCTAGATAAATTAACTAGAAACCTGATCATGGGGATAATTAGGCGCACGCGAGAGCGTGGTCTATTACCTGAATCTAATCTTGTTGAGCTAGGTTGTTAGACGCACGGAAAAGCTAGTTTAGATAAATTAGTGAAAAAAATCAAATTGGTTCTTAACGCTTTTCTGGAAGGAGTATCGATCAATACCCACTCTATAGTATCGACCAACAATCATTCATAAGTTCGCTTGCAAGAGCTGGAATCACATGATTCTGGGCATATGACTAGTAAGCGCATGCGAGAGTTGGTTTACTTATATAAATTTCAGTTCTTGATCAAACCTTTCTAATCTACAGATTGTAGTTCTGATAAATTGAATGAAACCCTAAGTCTAGCACCCTCCTTCCATCAATCAACTCCTCTATTTTACTGCTTTATTATTTACTTGTGACCAAAAAAACTGCTTTATTATTTACTACTTTATTTATCGCTTTCTATTATTTAACCTAGCTTAATCTGAAACTCAAGTCTATTGTGTAAGATATCGAGTCTCTGTGGATACTATCCTTAAGTACTGCAATTGATCTCTTATTTAAGAGAGTTGCTATTGGAGTAATTGAGCACATTTTAGCACATCGAATCTTGAGCATAACAAGAGTGGTATGTATGCCTCGTGAGAGGAAATTGTCGAGATTTAGAAGGAGTGTTAGTCGAGAGAGACCTTTTGGTGTCGATCGACACTGATGCCAAAACATGGGCCGAGTCTATTTCAAGACCGACTAAGGCCCAAAAGCACCACAAGTTACCAGAAAGCCTTGGTCGACTTAAAACCCTATTTATGTGTTTTCTAAGCCATTTTAGGCTATGCCCTCTATACTCTCTGTTATATTGTTTTAGGTTTTCCCTTAGGTTAGTAGAGAAGAGAGGAACTATTTCAAAGTCCTCTACTTTGGTTCTTTCGTTGATTTATGTTATATCTATTCAGTTAATGATTTTTGTTTCAACTATCATGTTTGAGTAGATCACTTGCTAGGTTTAGGTTTTCTAAGGTTTTGATGTTCTTCTGAATTATGGACTCGCTAGGGTGATTTATTGTATCCTTCTCGGGATTGTTCTTATTTCTTGTTTCTAGAGAAATTAACTAGAAACCTGATCGTGGGATAATTAGGCGCACACGAGAGCATGATCTATAACCTGAATCTAATCGTGCTAAGCTAGGTGTTAGGCGCACAAAAAATATGGTTTAGACAACTTAGTTAACAAATTGAACTGGTTCTTAATGCTTTTATGGAAGGAGTATCGATCGATACTCAATTCTATAGTATTAATCGACACTCATTCATTAGTTTGCATTCAAAAGCTGGAATCACATGATTCCAAGCATCTGATTAGTAAGCACATGTGAGAGCTGATTTGCTTGCTTATATGAATTTGAGTTCTAGTGTAGAGTTCAGATAACCTGAATGAAATCTTAAGTCTAGCACCCTCCTTCCATCAAACAACTCCTCTATTTACTGCTTTATTATCTACTACTTTATTTATCTCTTTCTTTATTTAACCTAGCCTGATCTGAAACTCAAGTCTATTGTGTGAGATATCGAATCTCTGTTGATATGATCGTTAAGTACTGCAATCGATCTCTTATTTGAGAGAGTTGCCCTTGGGATAATTTGAGCACATCACTTTTGAACGTGATTCTTACTGCAGGAGCGTCACTAAGAATGGTATGTATACTGTTAAGTCAGGATAATTGGGTTGCCAGACATATATACTCAAGGCTGAAGAAAATGATGTCTTCACTGAACCGAGTATCACAAAGCTCCAAGCCTTTGCTTGGTAGGTAAATGCTCCACAAAATCTTCGTCATCTTATATGGTAGGTACTCGTATGATATGAAGCAGTCACAAAGAACTTGAATCGTCGCGATAGGCGATGTGATAATTTTTGTCCATGCTGTGGGGATTCAGATGAGTCAGTAACTTTTGCTATCTTCAAATATCCACCAGCACTTCAAGCGTGGGCTCTTGCCGTTACACAGACTCATTTAGATATATTAACTGTGTCGAGCATATATACTAACATGGACTATCTTTCCTGGATGACGAATAGTATTGAAGATTCAGAAATGGACATAAACCCTTCTACATGGATAATTTGGTAGCTATGGAAAGAAAGGAATGACACACTATTCAAAAGGATAGATAGAGAACCACTTGAACTAATCAAATATGCGTAAGGAGAATTCCAAGCATGGTTCACGAAAAATCAGCCAGAGGCTGGGTTGACAATAACAATAATATCATCTCAAGTCTTTTGTTTTGAGAATATATGCATGGTGGATGTTTCTCGAACCTCTACATCGATCTTTGTTGGATACATGTGGGTTTGGAAAGATAGATCTAGACAAATAAAACTCATGGGTACAAGAAATCAAAGACGAGGAGAATCTGAAGTGCACTCGGAGCTGGAAGCGCTAGGCTGAGCAATGGAGAGCATGCTGCATCAATTGACATGTCAGCATTTTGGGACAGATTCAAGAATTTGATAGAGATGATAAAGTAACCTCAGTCATGGCCAACCTTTTTGACAGCGCTGAAGGAGATCACTACACGAAAACGGCTTTTGTTAGCGGCTGGAAAACGCTATCTTATGATACGATAACAGTTTATGAAGCGATGTATTATTGCCTATCATAGTTGGTCACACACATTTGCATTACTATCTTCTTGTCATATACTATAGCGTCTTATTTTGTGTAATTAAATATTCTTTAATTGCGTGTATTTAATGTTGTTATTTATATTATTGACAACATTTTTAAATTGTTATTTTTAAGCTACTATAGCAGTTAAATAAGTGTAATTGTTTCTAACAGTGAAATATATATATATATATATGTATATATATACATTATTTAAATATTATATATATATATAATCGATTATGGTTTCTGAAAGGCATTATATTATGAAACACAAATATTAAAGGTTTAATATAAACACAAACTTAGATAATTAGTTCAAAGTAGCAATAGAAAAGGTTCAAAACAATTGTCTCAGATCAAAACCAACTTATCTTTTGGCCAAGCCATGGTGCTTCCTACTGCATCAGTTATGAATCCAATTTCAGAGTTTGGTCTCCACACTCGTGCACCATCGACCCTGGAAACCTCTGCCCAGACCTTAGAAGCATTGGGACCTAAAGGGATGAAATGAACCATGTCTGCTGGATCAGTTGAGAACACATGACCTAAAGCAAATGTCTGTCCAGAGTTATCACAGTCCAAGAGAGTGCACTTCTGTTTACCACCTTTGCTGCTACTACCAGTGCTGTTACTATCACTCTAAACCCAACAATGACAAACAGATTCATCACAATAACATCATGACAATTTAAAAAAAAATCCAATACATTGAATATCTATTCTCATTCTCATCTAAACAACAGTAAATATACCAATTATCATACTACTTTAGTAAGAACTGACATGTTTCTGAAACTTACCTGATTGAATTTCTTGGTTGATTCATCTGTTGAACGTTTATCACGTAGTCATATCCTATCAATAGGCCATGCAGTTGTCCCATGTAATACTTCATCAACATTTGTCATTTAAGGCGTAGGTCTCCATATGAAAGCACTAGATTTAACAACCAATTAAAATTTAACAATTGCAGCATTCGGTCCAAGCAGAATTTTGCTGACCAATTCAGCAGGTTCAGTCAACAACAGTACACCCTCAGTAATTAACTCGTCTTCTAGTTTCGAGTAATAAAAGATTTGGACTCTTCCTACTGATGCACCCAAAGCTAATGAATCATGCAAAATATACACACAATCTTCATTAGTAATCTATTTAATTTGAATTTGAGGGAACACATTAACCTCTGACATGTCAGTCTTGTCATGGTTTGATAAGTTAATCTCAACGTCCAAGATTAGTTTCTCAGATGGCCATGCTATTTTAACTCCTACAGCCTGAGCAAGTGATCAACAAGTTGTAGTAGGTCTCCAGAGAGATGCATCTACGTCTGATACAAACTTCACAACTATAGCAGCCACATTATGACCTAGTGGAATTCGACCAATCTTATATGTGGCTTCACTAGAGTAATATTCTCCTTCACCAACAATCACATCATTAGTGGAAACCCATTCCAATATCTGGCACCTTATTCCTTCCTTGCTTACATCGCTTAACTCAGAACTAGAAACATATTCACTTTGTTTCTAACAAGTTTAACAAAAAGAAACATATAAGTTAAATCTTATCAAACAGAGAAGTTTAAATAATTAAACAACAACAGTAAGGAAGTTACCTTTTTAATGGCTAAGTCTTTAACCAGATTTTGCAAATCTTCAATCTTGCTAATTAATGCTGCTTGAGCAGTTTCAAGCTTCTTGACATGTAACAGTAACCCCTATGCCTAGCCCCCTGATTTTTCCGGGTTTGTATTTTCCTAGAATTTGGGTCACAACGTCTTCACCGATATTATCCATTGAACTTGAATCCATTTCATTGACAATTTTCTTAATCTTCTCCTGCAATAAAAAGAGTACATAATTTTTATATATTTCTTCAAAAACAAAAAGAATATTCATAAGTTGTAAGAATTCAAATCTTTCCTACAATGGGTTCTGCGTATGCTTTACTCACGGATATTCCGCCAGAATGCATATAACCTGCTACCTAAACCTTAGTTGTAGTAATTTTCCTAGGACTGTTTTTTTTCCTACAAGTTCAATGAAATAGTTGCAACAATTAAATTAATTTCTACTACAACTTACTAATTCATGAAAATGACAAACATACCATCTCATAAAGTAGGCGATTCATTACTTCGCGGCTAGTGGTGGGAATTTGATCATTCCTGATTTCCCTGTATATATCACTTTGTTCCTATTGACACAAAATGTCAGTTGACAGAACTATTATCTATATAATTAGTCTCTTAGTAATCAATCCACATTATATATAACCTGAAAAGCTGTAGTATGTCTCCTTTTCATATAAATGTTCCAAGATGATGATGATTGAATGTTGCTAGGCTTAATTAGCTGTAGTTGAGCCTTGATTTTTATTGCGCGAGCTTTGGAAGAGAGCCTAGATTTAGAGGCCCTCCACAAACAATCCATCTTCTTAAAGACTATATATTTTTGCCATTCTTCTGTTAAGTTGAATCTTCCTTGTTAAATATATGCAAGTTAAACACTAATAAGTTTACTTACATTCTTACTCCATCAAACAGTCAAGAGAAAAACCTGAGTTTGATCGAACTTTGGAAGAAAGCCTAGATTTAGAGGCCCTCCACAAACAACCCATATGGTTAAAGACTACATCTTTTTGCCATTCTTCTGTTAAGTTGAATCTTCCCTATTAAACATATGCAAGTTTATCACTAATAAGTTTACTTACACTCATACTCCATCAAAGAGTCAAGAGAAAAACTTGAATTTCCTCCCACAAAGCGTCTTTTGTCTTCTCTTTGACATGTCTCCAGTCATCTAGCAGTACTGGCACATGTTCTCTCACAAGAGGACCAATGAAGGAGGAGAATGTAACTGATCCACTACCAACATGCGCACTTGGAGCATTAAACTCCACCTTTACCTTGTCCCCTATATGTTTTGCCACTTTGCGAATTTTAGTTTGACCTCTTGTCTTCTAAATTTTGTTATCTGATTGTTGTGTCTTTGTTTCA
This sequence comes from Moricandia arvensis, assembly GCA_905132765.1. Classification (NCBI taxonomy): domain Eukaryota; kingdom Viridiplantae; phylum Streptophyta; class Magnoliopsida; order Brassicales; family Brassicaceae; genus Moricandia; species Moricandia arvensis. The sequence continues at coordinate 25,661 of CAJHQP010001089.1, forward strand.
GAGGGGTTGTAGACTCCATTGGTTGATGGAGGGATGGGCTCTTCTTCTTCTTCAGTAGGTGACTGCTGTTCTATTTCATCTTCATCATAGACGTTTTTATCTTCTTCTTCAACATGTGAGTTTTGTTCCACTTCTTTGGCATCTGCGTGTTTTTCCACTTCTTCAGAATGTGGGTGTTTTTCCACATTATAAGCATGTGAGTGTTTTTTCACTTCTTCAGCAGGGCTATTCTAAACACTATTTTCTATTACATTAACCTCTGGAGCGTTCTTCTTGGTTTTGTTTTGAGCTAAAGACACTTCAGGTCTCACATCAAGGCATGTTTGGCGTTTATTGCGAAATACATTAGCATTACCAGCTTTCAAATTCACTGTAGCAGATTACCTGAAACAAAACTAAGCTTATCATTACTTCCATATTACAACACTTTCATAATAATTCATACTTATAAACTCTCATCATCATATGATCGATCTCCCAAATCTTCAATAGGCTGGACTGATATTGTGCAGAAATGATATTCTATTATGTCTCTAACTCATGGTATCCTCTTGGTGGTGCCCTCATAACAGCGTACCAATGTGAGATGTCATACTCTCTAGAGTAGAAAACATGTTTAGCTTGCGATGGAATAATGTAAGGATCATTAACAAATGATGACTTGTTCATATGGAGATTCACAAGTGTAAATCCGTCTTTCTCTTTAACTCCTTTCCCTTTGTGAGCCCAACTACACTTAAACAGAGGAACCTGAAGCATGTGGTAATCTAGCAATATGATTTCTTTTATCAATCCATAATATGCTACTATGTCTGCCATTTGCTTAGAATATTTGGCACTGGCTCTACACATGGAAAAAGCTTCATTTGTAACTTCACTGTTCCAAGTCTTTCGCTTTACATCTTCTGTATTGAATTGATACCCATTAACTATCCCTTGTAGGTGTGAGAATTTTTTCTTGGTCCAAAAGCAAGCCATCTCAGACATTGCGAAGGATCCTTCGAGCTATTTGGTATCTAATATGGAAACATACATAAGTCAATAATTACAATCTAAACACAAGACATGATTATCAAACAAACATAAGCCATTCAAACCTTTTCTTTGATCCTATCTGAAAACCATTTTGTATGGTATTTTTATAAGAGGGTTTTATTTTTTGTGCATCTTACATCCGTAGCTTGCAGTTCTTCCAAATGCAACCTGCTTTCCATTAACTTAGTCTCTGATGAATCAAAATATCCAATAATCTAACTGATTTCCACTTACTCAACATAAGGATCCATGATTGTTGTATTCATGAGGATATACTGATGAGCTATATCTCTCTCCTTATATGTAAGTGTCACTTTTGTCACATTCTGAAAAATATACATACAAGACACTCACTTTATCAAGCCACAACAGAAAAACACAACAAGACACGATAGACGAATCAAGTGGGACTGTTTTACCTAATAAATTATATTCTATTTTGCTTAAAACGAGCTACAAAAGAAAAGCAGTGATGTAAAAATACTGAAATCACATACATATTTAAACAAAATCTAAAGTGAAACGAGAAACCCAAAAAATCACATCAGAAGTACCTTTAGCTGAATATCTGGAAAGGAAATCTCCTTCTAAAACTGTAAACGTAGATGAATGAATTCAAAATGCAATAACCCTATATCAGTACAAGTAAAGAGATAAACGATTTGAACCATAATGGATTTATAAAGGATAAAGCTAGACTTCACCTCCGAGTGATGCTGAAGGAATTTATTAAATGAACGTTTTTCTGTTTCATGATTTGGGAAGGCGAGCTTAGGAATTGAAACTGAATTTTCTGTGGGAGAGAGTCGAAAAAGGAAGAGACTGAGTCTATCGAGCAAAATGGAGCCAAAGAGATAAGAGAGGGAAAAACACGAAATTGTAAGAATATGAAGAATATTGTGAAGAACACAAGAGAGAGAGTGAGTATGATTCGTGACCAGAGAGAGAGAGAGAGATTAGTAGTTTGTATGCTAGAGAGAATAGAGAGAATGAGGAAGGATTCTTTTTCCCTTACTTCTAAATGATGTGAGTACAAGTGATTATATAGGCAGCAAGAGATTCCTTCTGCCCATACAAGTAATAAACAATAGAAATAAGATAATAAGAGACCCATGCTGATCTAGATCTAATGTTTGGAGTGAGAGGAGCAAAAGGAGACAGCATGTGCTTGGCTAGCATGGGGGATGAGCAAGTTGCTGAGTGGTCCTTGTCTTGCAAGTGAGTGAGTGCTTCTGCCCTTGTCTATGCACGTGAAGTAGCTCCCCATAGGTCTCCTTAGTTTATTCCAAGTGCCCCTCCTCTTTTCTTTGCTTGCAAGTCACGTTAGGTTACTCCTCGTTTCTTTGCTTGCAAGTCACGTTAGGTCACTGATGTCTTCTCTCTCTCATGTAAGCTCATCCTCTTTATTTCTTGTCTTCGTTATTAGGTTCAATAGAAATAAGGTCTGAAAATCTAGGGGAATTGTTTTTTGGAGGCCAATTCTTTTTACGAGCCAAAAAAATTTCTAAGTGTCATGGGACTTTGAACCGCGTAACTCAACCATAATATTTTTAATCATGTTTGGCTATAACACATAAGCGTTACAATTTAAAACCAAATGCTGAATCTGTTTTCTTTTTAACATCGACACTCTATCATAACGTTTTGAAAAATATAAACGCTATGTTAAAACCCGAGCTATATCAACCATAGAACAAGAAAAAAAACCCGCTACTCTGGTCTGCTATCAAACCCACTTTTCTTGTAGTGGATACAAGAACTGAAGAGAAGATTCTACGATTTCAGGCTATTCTACATTATCGAGGACAATGAGACTGTTTTTGAAGCTAGAACTTCTCGGTCTTTCCCTAGGAATCTTTGTTTCGTTGGTTATTCTATTTCGGTTTGGTTACCTAGACCACCTCAATTCTGAGTAATAGATTAATCTGTTGTTGTCAAAAACAAAAGACCTAACAATTCAAGTGATTGTGTTCGCAACTTAATCACACCATTATCTATATCAAATACAAATTAACTTATATTAGGTTTCAGTATTAAGCATATGTGCTCTGATACCCCTATAGGAACTTATACTGATTTATAACAGTTTATATATAAGCCATGAATTCATATGCCTAGAATCTCATGCAAATCCTGAAACAAATATAGGTTTAAGGGTTTCGAATATACCTGGTTATTTTGCAGCGATGAAATACCATGGTTATTACAAATTTTGGACCATGGTATAAGTACTTTTTAGAGTGTATTATATGTTTTTGGAGTCTGTTTTAGAGTGTTTTCATGTTCATATATGTTTTGGAGAACTTTAGAGATTAAGCTAGGCAAGTAATTGTAAATCAGTAAACAATAGAGATTTGTTGAGAACTTGTTTGTAACCTTATGATAATAAATAGCTAGATAAAAGATTTCATATTATAGTATTGTGATATAGATGCTAAGGATATGTGGTAAACCGTTATAGAACTCGAATACTAAAGCAAGATATCTAGCTATCGCCGCGAGTCTAATCAGATGACTAACTATTTGGTCCAGCCATCGCATTGGAAGCAAAGAACGAGTGTCGATATGGTAAAAGTGTCGATTGGTACTACTTTAGAGAGCATTATCGTCCTAATCAATATGTTCACTAAGACCAACTTTCACATGCATCTAACAACATAGCTCAACAAAATTATTATCAGGTATAGATCCTACTGTCATATTTATCTATATCTTAAGTTCATGGTTCTAGTTAGCTACTCTAGAACACAAGCAATAATATCAATTATGATGAAGGATCCTTATGGATTCATCCTAGCAGTTCTATGTTTAGCCATACATATAAACCCCAATAAAACCCTAAATTTAATAAGGAGAACTACTCAGACATGAACAAACAAAGCATAATAGATATCTGAATAGAATGCATAAATATAATTAGATTAAGAACAATGGAGTTCCAATACAAATCTCTGAAGTAGTCTTGATTTTCTCTCCAAAACTAATAAACTCCCTAGAATAATAGGTTGTGGTCAAAATAATATAAAAGATGGTCTTTTGCCACAACTATGGCAAAGCACACAAATAAAGGTATTAGGTCAGACAAGGATAGTCTTGTAATTATGTGGACAATCTAGGCTTCAAGTCGGTCCCGAACAAGTCGGCCCATTCACTCGCTCATTGTCCATCGATACCAACATGGTGTTGTCGATCGACACACTTCTTGAAAATCGACTCTTACTTCTGATTCTTTAACAACTACAAGTTTTCTCATCATTAAGCTCTAGAAAGATCCATAATCTCCACATTGCTCCAAGAAATACCTAGACCTGAAAAGGCTCTAAAAAAGACCCCAAACACATATAATAGTATCTAAAAGGCACATATAATATGGGTGAAAACTGGTAAAATCCATAGTATATCAACTTCCCCAAACTTATCATTTTGCTTGTCCTGAAGCAAAAAATAACTCCACCTGAAAAAGGTTTGAAATTGCCAGGACTCACGAAATTTTAACTTACTATTATCACCTCTGCAATGTTGCAGCCACATCGAGTCAATGCTAACCTTAGAGGTACTTTATATACCAAATCCTAGCTTAACAACCAAATCAAATCTAGCCAACAACATAGGTAAAACTGTTTGACTCACCCCTCTACTAACCTCATTCTTACATATAAAAAGGTGAAGGCTTTACCTTGGGAGTATCGATCAAAGAACATATGGACTCTTACACAAGCAAGTATATGAACACACATGCAGCTTTCTCTGATCTCTTTCCTCTTTCTCTTCTCACTTCTCTCAGTCAATATCTCCCTTCTTTGAAGGGAATCATTTTTTCTTCAGTTTACGTTTTTGCCACAGATCCTGTTCACTTCTTTTTGACCTTTATCTCTTTCTAGAATTCTATGAGTCAAGCTTTAATGGTTCTAGCCACCAAGTCCTGTTCATTTTTTACTCTGAAGGTGAGAGGAGGGGAACCGGAAAACACACAGACTTTTACCTTTCATACTTGCAGGAGGAACCCGATCCAGTGTATACCAAACCCTAAAGCAAACAAATTAAGTTCAATTAGGTTGGAAGTCAGATTCGGTTCCTTCAAACATTCTCAGCAAGTGTTGATATGTCTGGCAGGTGATCCACTTTGGTATCTCTAGTACACTATGCAATTAGTAAATCTAAGAATGGTGCTATAAAGTGGTTAGATAATAAGTAAAAATTGAAAACGATCATAATTCCCTTCTTGACTCTATAAACACATAATAAAAACACATAAAAATAATTCTCAAAATAAAAAATAAACCTCCCGCAGACTTAACCAATACTATCCCAGTGTTATACGGTCTCATATTGGTGGGAAAATAAATCATAAGGGCGAAAATTAACAAGGAAAAATGGTATACATGCTTGCTGACGTTGAGTGTCCATCGGCACAGTTAGTGACGATCTATTGATGCTCGGGTTGGTCCGTCGATCGGCAGTGATCATGTATCGGTCGATGCTCTGTGCAGTTGTGTTTCCTCAGGTCTTTGTTTTAATATTCTGAAATAAATTAAACACGAAAAATAAGTAAAACGAAAATAAAAACTAATTTAAAACTTACTAAATTGTTACCTCCCATCAAGCGCCTCTTTATAGTCTATAGCTTGACGTTTGGATATTTTGGAATACTATGGAGGTAATGGGACACTTGTTGGAAAATTAGTATCTACATCTTCTCTGCTCATCTGGAACCAGGTGCCCACAATGCTTTTAATGGTGTCTTCTCCTTTGGTTTTGTGATCTTCTTATCTATGGATAATCTCATGTGTGTAATCCACTATCAGCTGTAGCTCTTCCATACATTTGTTGATCCATCCAATGTTATTGTTGAGAGGAGAGTAGATTGCATCAATCTTCTTGTAAGACTCATCAAACATCATTTCTTGAGCTATGTAGATGTCAACTGTCATTTCTTAATTTTGTTTTCTTCTGTAGACCTCAGGTGCTGGAAAAATTAAGTTCTCTAACTTAAGACACACTTCATACTGTGGTAGACTGAGGTAGATTTTTCATGTACCATGAGCTATCTCCAGAATGTCTGCTATGTCTTTCTTGTGACATTGATGATCCTCCCATCTTTGTCAAACGATAGTCATTATCGGGTGTCGATCGACACCAATAAGAACCGCCGAAGGAGATAGAACTTTCTAGTTAAAATTCTCCTTGTTGGAGTTTCCCCTCCTTCACCACTTGCCATAAATCATCATCTGTCAGGGCATTGACGTGGTGTCTTTGTCCAGTCTCTCCTTTTCCTTTAATCCGTGCTTCCTGATTCTCGCAACATCACTGATTTGAACCACTTGAGTCTCTAACTTCTTCACATGGGCGCTGAGAGCTTCGAACTTTTCATTAAGGTTGGTGCATACAACATCTATCTTTCCATTGAAATCCACTGTAACTTCTGCTAACCCTCAAGAACCTTGTCAATCATATTCTCTATCTTGCTTTCTTGTGTTGCTGGTGGAGGATTTTGGTTAGATGAAGCTCCATAGTTCCTGTTATTGCAGTTGTTGCTGCTGTAAGATCTATGATGCTATGAATTGTGGTTGTAATTACCCCTCCGACCAGTGTTATAGGATTTCCTGTTTCCACTCTAATTCGCATAGAAAAACCAGTACCACTGACGTAGTTCACATCCTATTCATCACCCTTGTCACTGGCAGTATAACCAACCTCTACATCTTTTGAATAATTCACCTGCTTCTTGAGAAGCTTGTGAACACAGTCCAGCTTGGTTTAACTACATTCCACTGCTCCCTACCACGGATAACAGCCGATATCTTCCTCTTCAAATTAGTGTTCTTGGTGCTACTGCTAGAGGCCTAGTTCTCAATAAGTCTCACAGCCTCTTCTGGATTCCTAGTGGCGAAATTCCCATCACTAGCAGTGTCTAGAGCCATCTGGTAAACCACAACGATGCCTTTGAAGAAGGTACTAATCAGTTGTACCTCGTGGAATCCATGGTGTGGAGAGTCTCTATGATATGACTTGAATCTGATCCAGGAGCTCTTGAATGATTCTGTAGGATCCTATGTGAATGTAGCCATTCTGTTCCTCAAGTCTTCAGATCGTGAATCATCAAGGAAATTACACAGGAATGCATTCTTAATGTCATCCCAGGATGTGAAATATTTGTGGTAACTGCTGAAGCCAATATGAAGCATCTAAAGCAAAAGAGTAATTGAAGAGCTTACATAGAAGATAGTCTTCATGATGGACTCGATTGTATTTGATAGCAGAAACTATATCCTCAAACCTCTCAAGATGGTCCATCGAATGCTCATGTGGGTGACCATGATAAGGTGTCTGTGCCACGAGTGTAAAGTATGTAAACTTCAGCTTGAAATCGTTCCTCTGGAAAGTAGGAGGACGAATAGCAGATCTGGATGGCTGTAGTCCGCCAACATTCTGGTGCGAGCAACCTCAACTAGATGTGCAGAAGCTTCTCTAGCGACTTCCAATGGTTAAGGGATTACAGCCCCCTGAACATCTAATCTCTATCTTGCTGCATTACACAGATGACCATCTTGGTCATGCAGGACTCCGTTCTCATCCCTCATTAGTATAAGAATTGCCACCATGTTTCTTGCTCGCGGGTTAGTGTCGGTCGACGAAGGTGTAATGCTCTCGTTTGTTGCACGCTCGATGGAAGAGTGTTGGTCTCGATAAATGTCGTGCGCTTCTCTTTGTGGATCGTGCGTTCTAACAAAACATGATCTAAGGATAACAATTATTTTTCCTTGTTTCTTCTGGTACAGTTGGACATGCATCTGAAAGAAAAAGGAAATTTCTGTAGTGTAAGTAAAATAAAAGAAAAACCTAGACGAAATCTATCTATTAAATCTAATGGCGAATTCAGTGCTCCCCGGCAATGACACCAAATTTGGTATCATTCCAATTACCTTATGACCAATCTTACTCTCTCAAATAAGTAGATCAGTTGTAGCACATAGGGATCAAATCCATAGGGGACATGGGCACACGATAGATTTATAAATATTATGATTAAGCTAGGCAACTAATTGTGAAGCAGTAAACAGTAGAAATTAATTGGAAATTGATTTGTAAGCTTATGAGAACAAATAGCTAGATCTAGGGTTTCAAGTTATATTGTTGTTATGTAGATGCTATTGGTGTGTGGTAAACCGTCCTAGAACACGAATACTAAAGCAAGATATGCAGCTATCGTTGCGAGTCTTGTGGGAACAGAAATTCACATTGTCGATTTTTGTAATCGGAGGAAAGCGAAGAGACCTTACCTTTTCTGAGGTCCCAAATTCTCTGCGTGAACACACGAAAACAAAAAGAGGCAATAACAAAATATCAAAAGACATATCACAGTGGCGTTTTGTTGATTTATATGGAGTAAAGTTACGTAGATTCACAGAAAACAGTATGCACGGAAATTCTTTAATAGTGGATAACCAAAGAACAAAGCACTAAAACGTTCTAAGTGTTGAACTTGCTAGTCTAGCCACCTAGTATTGGGATAAAAAAAGGTAATCTTGAAATAAACGTCCAGGATTGTAAGACTATCCTCCAAAGGAAACTTATTCCGAACAATCATAGAAAATAAAGTTTCGGGACGACGAAGAACCACATGCACTATCTAGTCGCCCTGGGCGACTAGACAAGCAACGCTACCTAGTTGCCCATTGGCGACTAGACGCTTAACCGACGACTAGACAAGAAACACGGTGTAGACGCTCAACGTCTAGTCGCTCACGGGCGATTAGACAAGCAACACTGTCTTGTCGCCCATGGGTGACTAGAAAAAAAGACATTATCTAGTCGCCCATGGTCGACTAGAGAAGCAGCACTTTCTAGTCGCCCATGGGAAACTAGACGCTCAAAATCTTGTCGCCCATGGTGGCTAGATACAAAACATTGTCTAGTCGTCCATGGGCTACTAGACCGGCAGTACTTTCTAGTCGCCCATGGGCGACTAGACACGGAACATTGTCTAGTCGCTAGACACTCAACAATGTCTAGTCGCCCATGGGCGACTAGCTACACAAACAATGTCTAATCACCCAACGACAACTAGACCAAACTATCTTCATCATTCACTTTGTCCAATCTCTGCTAAGACGTCTCTTGTTTCGTCTCCATTAAAGTTTCCGTTAAAGTTTTACAATAAATATTGTAAGACTTGTTTTCTCACCAAAATGTCAAGTCAATCATGTAAAACGACAAATGTTAACTTAAACATGACTATTGTCTCGATTACAAGAATGGTTTTTTATTTTGCGGAACTAACATCGTTTAAACGTATGAAGGATGAATTCTCCAAACGAAATCGTACAAATCGCTAAAAATCGTAAAACGGCCCGAAATGATCTAAACGCAATAAAATCCCGTTTACGATTTAGCCGAGAATGAACCCGATTGCAATGACGGTATATCGGATTTCCGCAGAGGATAAATGGAAAAGAAAATAATTGTCAAGTTGCAGGATAATTATGGAAAATCGAGAAGATAATGAAGATTTCCGCGGAAGTTAAACTCGAATCGAGGGAAGAAAAGGAAAGATGGCCGACCTTGGAGACTTATATAAGAGGAGGCAAGACAAAGAGCAAAGGGATCCAAAAAATTAGGTTTTCGGAGAAATTATTGTTAGCTTTAGAAAAACTTAGGGTCTAGGCGGCTAGACTAGCGTTGAATCTAGTTTCTTATGTTCTCCACTGTTGATGAGTTTTCGTCCATCTTGTTTTTCGGTGAATCTTTGTAACTTTACTTCTTCGCCTATGTGCAATCTCTTTTGATATCTTCTTATTGTCCTTTTTGTACTCCTGTGTTTACAAAGGGAATCCAGGACCTCAAGAAAACTTAGGGTTTCTTGACTTTCATCAGATTATGAAAATCAACGGTGTGAATTTTGGTTCCCACAGTTTGGCGCTAGAAGGAGGGGGGGTTAGATTCTCTAACACCATATTCACCAAACTATCAGGAAGCGGTATGTCTAACGAAACAGACAGCATCGCTATCTCTTTCAAGGATAGAGCAACGACCGATCACGCCAACCCTCACAACGATCTCCTCGTCATCGAGTTGACGATCCAGGAAATCGCCATGCATCACACAACACAATCATGGGTGTTCCATGGCTAAATTCCATGCAAGATAAACCTTCGACATACCACTTGTGTGTCAAATTTCCGACTACTTTCAGAATCAAAACAATATGGGGCTATAAAAAAATAGCGTAAGTCTGTTTTGCCGCGGAACTGAAGGGCAAAAACACAACGACAGAAAATCTTTCGAAAAAGAAAAAAGAAATCGACTTCCGTCGAAAACGCCCTAGAACAAGATGATATGGAAATATTTTGGCAATTACGGAAAGCCGTGGCCTTAGAAGAAAAGCTTGAACCAACTTGCGAACCCGTTGTGTCAATATGTCTTGACGAGAATCTCCTTGAGCGTTGCGTCAAAATCGGTGCTAACCTCTGCGAGCCCTTGAAAACGAAGCTTATGGCGTGTATGAGAAAGAACCTATACATGTTCGCGTGGGCTGCAGAAGACATGCCAGGGATCGACATCAACATAACATGTCACAAACTCAACGTTGACCCAACGTTTGAAATATTAAAACAAAAAGACGATAGCTAGGACCAGAACGCACCACCACAGTCAATGATGAGGTCGATAAACTCCTTATAATCGGATCCATAACGAAGGTCAGATGGCCAGACTGGATCACGAACCCCGTTGTGGTCAAAAAGAAAAACGGAAACTAGTGTGTTTGGGTTGATTTCACCGATCTCAACAAGGCATGTCCTAAAGATAGCTTCCCATTACCACAATCGATCGCTTGGTAGAAGCAACGGCAGGGAACGAACTCCTATATTTCATGGACGCTCTCTCGGGGCACAACCAAATCATGATGATTTCCGACGATAGCGAGAAAATTGCATTCATCACAGATCGCGGCACATATTGTTACAAAGTAATGTCTTTTGGTCTCAAGAACGCATGCGTGACTTAGCAACAACTAGTAAACCGCATGTTCTCCGAGCAACTCGGAAAAACTATGGAAGCTTACATCGATTATATGCTTGTAAAACATCTCAAAGGACGCGATCATGTCGCTCACCTGCATGAATGTTTCGAAAAACTAAACCTGCATAACGTGAAACTAAACCCGGCCAAATGCAGGTTCACTGTGGCATTGGGGGAGTTCCTCAGGAATCTATTCACGTATTGTGGAATCAAAGCTAACCCGAAACAAAGCAACGCGCTAATAAAAATGGCCTCTCTGAGGAAAAAATGAGAAGTACAAAGTTTAATAAGGAGAGAAGCAGTGCTTAATCGCTTCATCTTGCGATCAACATACAAATGCTTACCCTTCTACTACACCTTGAAAGGGAACAAAAAATTTGAGTTGTCCGAGGAATGCGAAAAACTTTCCAACAGTTAAAGTATTACCTAACCACACCCCCAGTTTGTGCAAAACCTGTCGAAGGGGAACCTTTATTTCTATACATCGCAGTATCCACGAAGGCTGTAAACGGCGTTCTTATCAGAGAAACATGCAGCGAGAACCAATTTCAACATGGACCCTTCATGTTGACGGGTCTTCATCCAAAAAAGGCACGGGTTTTGGAATTTGACTCACGGCGCCGACTGGGGAAGTATTGGAGAAATCGTTTAGACTAAATTTTCACGCTTTAAACAACAAAGCTGAGTATGAAGCTCTTGTTGCGGGTTTACGACTAGCTCATGGCCTAAAAATACGTAATATTCATGCATATTGTGACTCCCAACTAGTAGCAAACCAATACATAGAGAAATAAGAAGCAAGAGGCGAGAGGGTGGATGCATACCTAAAACTCGTCCAGACTCTAGCCCATAACTTCGATCAATTCGCTCTCACCCAAATTCCCTACGCAGAAAACGCCCAGGCTGACGCCCTAACGGCCTTAGATTCGAGCTTAGATCTGGGTCTCAGAAGAGTAATCCCCTTGGAATTCATAGAGCATCCAAGCATTGGGCCTCCGGCAATCGTAAACCTAATCAACTCACAAGACAATGACGATGATAAAATCCAGCCCGAGGAAAATTTGGAACAATCCGAGTACGGTTGCGAAAAGCCATGGATGTAGACAGTCCTAGAATACATCGCCAACGGAACGCTCTAATATAGCATTTATTATGCACTCTCAAATTAATCCTATGAGCTAATTTTTACTCTCTCAAAAAAGAGGTTCAATGTAGTACTTAGGGATCAAATCCATAGAGACTCTAAGATCACACAATAGATTTATTTCTACGAAATAAAGCTAGATGAAAGTATCGATTTGTGAAGGGTTTTAGTGATTAAACCCCTCAACTAAAGATTAATCGTAAAAAAAACCCTCAACTAAAAATCCTACGAAATAAAACCTAAAATTTATGTTCATTAATGTTTTCACCCCTCCGTAGCGTTTAACAGCAATAGTGACGTCTCCCGTTAAAACCAAACACTGCGTTTAATTAAATGACAAAATGACATAATGTTTGCTCAGAGACAAAAAAATCGCGATACACATTCCAAAATCCCACAAATATAAAAATTAGGGTTCTTCAGAAGGGTGAGAAGAGATTGGTTGCATCACATGTAAGTCTCTTTCGTCATATCCAACATGATATAATGATTTCCTTTCATGATTCTACAAAATCGATATGAGCATTTTGTGTTCTGTTTTTTTGTCCAGTTTGAATTATATCAATGTGTTGTGAGGTATAATTCGATGGATCAAGGGCGTGGAATTGCAAGGAGTCAAATACCACAAGGAACCCGGGAAGAATGTTCTATCGATGTGCAGCAATTTCGGGTCAAAATCATGTCTTCAAATGGCTTGAGGAAGCACATGATGAAGAGTTTGAAGTTGTGGTAAAAAAACTGGCGGTAATGGACCAAGATTTGGCTGACATAAATCAGACCTTGCTGATATGAAGAAGGAACTAAGTCAGATCATTGGAATCATTGAGTGTCTTAGGTGGAATTCTTAGATGTCTTAGTTATTGTTTGTGCTACAAAGTGTGATTTTAGATGGTTTTGTTGTTTTTAACAACACCACACGTCGGCTAAGATTGTTGTATTGTCGTTTATGACTTTTCCGTTAGTTGTTGTTTATGACTTTTTAGTTATTTTGTGATGTTTATGTCAGTTAGTAGTGTGCTAACTTATGTTTCTTGCACTTGTTTCACATCAATGAGACCTTAAATTGCAACCTAAATAAAAATTCCCATCATCCTAAATAGTGCGAAGTTGTTACAAAAGACAATACTAACTGAGTAGCCGACTTGCAACAAAAGTACTTAATACTAACAAAAGTAAATACTAGCCGACTTGCAACAAATAAACATAGTCAAGTTTAAGTTCTTCAAATCTCTCCCACGAGGTCATGGTCAAGTTCATAAGTTGCACTTTGGGTTGTTGATTTTGGGTTCTTAAAAGGTCTTCGAGGAGGCAATTTAGGTGGCTTAGGGACAAGGTCAAGTTTACATTTGCGCTTATTGTGTCCCTTTTGTTAACAATTGCTACAACTCTGCAAAATGAAGTAAAAGCAATTGAATGAGTAAATAGACAATGTTCAATGTTCAATATACATCAAAGAGAGTTAGGAAATTACCATCACAGCATTGGCATTGTAAGATGGAAATTCTGAGACCGGTTTAGGAGCCTCAAGAACCGGGTCTTGTTTGCAGAAACGTTTATTATGGCCAGTTTGGAAGCAATTGTTACAAGTCTGCGTTAGAGAAAATAAATTAATATTGTTAAAGTCCACTGCAGGAAAAGAGATAGAAGACATTACCACTGGAGCTTTTTGGGAATTCTGTGATGGTCTATCTTCGCTTGGATCTCTGGTTCAATCATTATTTTTGGGTCTTCCTGGAATTATCCTGTCCGGAGGAGGCATAACGACAACATCACTATGTGTTTCCTGTAACTCCATCCCATTCACAGGAAACAAAAGTGCGCTGTAGCAAAGCTTCTATTTCTCCTCTGAATACCATTCCGAAATAACTGTTTCTGGAAGCTTTGTTTCCTTATACTCATCCCACATTGTACATATGATATGAAAACAAGGTATGCCACTCACATCATACTCTCCACAAGTTCAAGACGTCTTATCTTGGACATGAACAACATCCTTGTGCTTTCCATGATTCACTTCATAGACGCCCCTTCCATTTGACAATGGAATACACAACTTCAAACTACACTTCCACTTCTCCATAATCGCTAAAGCCTTCGATGTGAACAGTCCTGTCACATTCTATATCTCCTTCAGCTTCACCAAGTTACTAGACATTATATGACACCTAATGTCCTCTAGCAGAGTAACAATCGGTTTCTCACAAGCATCTTTCAAAGCGGCATTGTAGGACTCAATTATGTTGTTTTCAACAGTAGCTGACTTGACCACGTCACTGAAAAATTCCCTGCAATTAGAGAAGAAAAAGTTCATTAGCTCAACCAAACTTGAAAATCACATTAACATACATATATTCTGCATTTGATCTCACCTTGACCAGTTCGAGCTAACACTTGTCTTAACTTCCTCATAAGCTTCAAGCTTGATGTTCTTTATCTTCTCAAGTTGTCTATGGATAACCGTTTTCATTGTATGCTCGGGCACACTTCCAAAACAGCTTGTGCAAAGGACCCATTTGCTTGTATCTCTTTTAAAAGTTAGCAAAAATATGTCTTGCACACACTATATGTTCTGCATAAGGCAAGACAGTTTTGATGGCGTATATAAGTCCCTTTTGCTGATCTGAAGACAATGTAAGATCATTTCCATCCTCTAATCTTAAATCTTCACGCACTAATTCCATAAACTACTCCCAATAGACCTTGTTCTCAACTGGTACAGTATCCCACACAATGATATGTGTAGCATCATTAGGATCGTTTCCCACTGAAGTTGGCAATATCCCATTTATGCGTCCTTTTAAGAAAGTTCCATCTAAATGAATCACACGACGACATGCACTCTTCCAACCTATTTTCTGAGACTTGAAGAATGTGTAGAACTTCTCAAAAACTTTGTCCTTTGTTCCTGATATAACCGTAGAACCAGGATTGCTCTTCCTTAACTCCTCAATATAATCATACAGTCTTGTAAACTGCTCTGCATACTCATCACTTATGATATGTTTCAGAATCTGTCTAGCACTTTGACACTTGGTTTTTGTTATCCGAAGACCATTTATAGCCAACCTTTCCATAATTTTCTTCGCTGAAAGCTTTGAGTTGTGCCTAAACTCATTCAGAAAATCTGCAGCTATCTTTGGTGCACTATAGAGATCAACAACACCTATAGGGTAGCAGCTGTGGGTTCCTATCAGTAATCTAATAACCATCTTGTCTGATCGGCTGTTAATGGAAGCATACAGTCTCCAATTGCAACACTGTTGCCCACATTTTGCATATATCTTCTTCTTTTCAGATCTCTTGAAATGTATGTTCACCTTCTCTTTGATAGCATACTTTTCGATTGTCTCCTTGCACTTTTCTTTCGATATAAAATGTTTCCTTACATAAAACTCTATTCTGCGATCTTCATCATCACCAGACCCATCACTCTCAACATAATCATTTCTATAAAAGTCACACGACTCATCCTCACTCTCTTGTTCCTCTTCTTCTTCTACATTTCCCACAAGCACATCATCTAAATATGGATCATCTTCCCTAACGACATACACATTTAAGCTATCCACCTCTTGTGTACATCTAATCATGTGTTCTACATCACTATCAATTACCAAGTACACACAATTTCCCCAACAGCTCCACAAGAAAAGTAATAAAAATTACACATATTGTCTCCATAACCATTCGTTAAAACAACATCATTCAGCATTTCAAGTGTCGGTTTTCTGAAATCCACTCGACATCATTTAGTTCGACCACCATTGTAAGATCCATCTGAAGCCCAATATCCTCAAATCCACAACCGTAAGAAGATAGTCCTGTAAAGCCATATGAAAATCTCTGCCATTAATTGACACAAACCGAATCAAAAGTACTAATCATCACATCTTATACCCAAAATTGAAACCATAAGAAGCAAAGACATGAAGGACTAACCTTGGACTTGGAAGATTCATTATCGACAACTTTATTCTCGCTCTCAAATGCACACTCGCAAATCACAGATTCATCGATTGAAAGGTTAGGTTCGTCGAGAGTGTTGAAATTAGGGTTGAATTGGGGGAAATTGACAGACTTACCCAACATATTGTTGGTTTCATAAACTTCATGTGGTTTATATAGAAACTGCGTTATTTTTGAGCAAACATGTGTCTTTTTTATCTTTTAGTTAAACACAGTGTTCGGTTTTAACAGGAGATGTTCACTATTGACGATAAAAGTTACAGAGGGGTAACGAACATAAAGTTTAGGTTTTATTTCGTAAGATTTTTAGTTGAGGGTTTCTTGTACGATTTATATTTAGTTGAGGGGTTTAATCATTAAACCCATTTATGAATAGTTAATTAAATATTGGTTTAGTTTGTGAAGATTATTGGGAAGGATTAGACTCAGGGAAACTCATAGGTAGACTAGGTATTGCAGACTAAAAAAATGTTAAGGGTTTAGTGAAGCTTTGTTTTGAACTCAAACTCTAGAGTTTAGATAAGTCACTCTCGTGATTCTTAACAAAGTGTCGATCGACGGCCACTGCGAGGTATCGATCGACGCTACTTCTAAAACAGATGCGATTTATGTGTTTGATATGTTCTCTAAACTTCTAGTTCGACTCTCGTTTGTTACTAGAGTTTTAGACTGTTTAAGATATGCTTCGGGGTTTAACCAAGCTCTCGCTTGCGTTATAACATCCTATAATCGAAGGTTGAAGTGATCATGTTCAACTTAGCATTAAGATCTACTTAAACAAAGCACTAATTAGAATAACCCTAACAATTTCATAACATCAGCAAGCCGTTAACTACCCTAGAAGAACCCTAAATCTAACAATAGACTACTCAGACATGATTGTGATCAAAGATGATGAATATATGAATGAATTGCATAGAAATAGTAATAATAAAACAAGGGAGGTCCAGATCTTAGTCTGATAATGGAATAGATTTCTCTCTCTCTCTAAAGGTAGCTGTCAAGGTTGCAAGTATCAAAGGACTGTAAAACAAGTGTGTGTTGCAAAACAGCAAATAAACCTAATAAATAGCCTAAAACACGTCAGGGACTTGTCTTGCAAATAGTAGAACTTCTGGGTAGAATTATGATTGCTTTGAATCTTCTATTAACTAGGCGGAAGTGATGACCGTCGATCGACACTCAGGGTGAGACGTCGATCGATGGTCTTAACGTTTTCTGGTTTTGACTTTGAGTTTCCGGCTAAGCATTTTTCAATGCTCCAGGATGATCTAAAAGCTCCAATTGCTTCCAATGTGTACCTGAACCTGTAAAGACTCCAAAACAATACCAATTGCATATAAAAGACTCTAAAACCATATACATATCATGGGTAAAATCAGATAAAAACCATGACTTATAAACTCCCCCAAGCTTATCCTTTGCTTTCCCTCAAGCAAAACATAGAATGAATCAAAGAAAGGTTTGAGAACACAAAGACTTACCAGCTCCTTATAAAACTATTTCACCTAAGTTTTTGTGGCAACCACATCTAGACGATTTCAATGTACTTTGCTTAGCTAATCAATCTTCCGTACCACAACCTACTATAAGCTATCTGAAATATCCTCTACTATCCTCATTTAAATACATAATATAGGGTGCATGCTTTATCTTGGGAATATCGATCAGAGGACAAATGGACTCTTACCCAAGCAAGTGTCTGGACCACATGTAACTTTTCTAATCCTTTCCTCTCTCTTCTTTCTCCTCTGAATCTTTTTATATCTCAAATTAAAAGGAGAATGGTGCTGATACAGTCCATCTTTCCATCTCATTTTTGATTTTTTGTATGAGAAAGATGTAGGCGAGTAGTGGGGTCGACGACAATCTACCTACCCCACGCTTCCAACAATGTGTGATCATTCTTTTGAATTAGAATAATGGGTTCATAGGTAATGTACATACCCCTCTGCATCTCAGGAAATTATCTCAATTTTTTCTTTACAATACTGAAGAAAGGTGAGAGGAGGATCAGGAAGTAAATTATTTTTATCTTTCACATTTGCAAGTGGATTCCGATCCTATTTTTACCAAGCCACAGAAAAAGCAAATATTGTTACTTAGGTTGGAGGTTAGCTTTGGTTTCTTCAGAAGTTCTTAGCAAGTGTGGGTATTACAGGATAATCAATCTACTTAGCTTTTCCATCCAACCTCAGAATGGTGCTAGAAAATGGTGCAACAAACTGTTCCAGAAAAACGCTATAGTCTATAACTAACTTCTAACTTTGACTCAATAAAACATTTTTTATAATCGTTAGTAAGAAATAAAACATGAAAAATAAAATATGGTGTTAGTAACTACCTTTCCCAGACTTGAATAACACTGCCTCGGTGTGAAAATAGTCTGAGATTGGCGGGATTAAATAAATTGGAATGTAAATATGTTAGTTATTACGATTTAAGAACTCGTACCTTTCTGTCATAGTCGCCATCGATCGACGGTGCCTACGACAATAGAACCGTAAAAAAATGTCTAAGACCTCCACATTCTGATCATCTCTCTTTGTATTAGCACTGTTAGACACTCAAAAATCAAGTTAAAGCAGCAAATAATGAAAATAAACATGTGTTCTAAAAATCAAACAAAATAAACGAAACAAAATAAGTCAAGCACAAGTCTGAAATAAAGATAAAAGGGAGGAGAGTAAAAAAATGTAGACTACTCCTCATCTGTGGTGTCCATATCCGGCTGTTGTGGTGGTGCTGGAGCTGCTGGTGATGACCTCGCTCTGGTACGTGGCCATCGCCTCTAACCTACCCTTTATGGCCTGAAGTTCACCCACCACAAGTCGCTGATAGTCTCCGTGATCGTAGGTGGGGATCTCTGGGATCTGTGGGAATGCTGGCGGAGGGGGTGATGGTGCTTCTGCCTGGTCCTCTGCAGGCGTATGTGCTGCTCTGAGTCCTCCTCTGCGCCGTATATGGACAGGTGCATTGCGTACGAGGCGCTCGTCCAGCCAGAACTCGAGGCCTTCAGGGGTGTTGGCAAAGTCTGCCACATCGGGCTCTGGAAGCTCTATCATGTGGGGCCCCGCATCTTCTACAAAGGACCAGAAGCGTCCTTCCTTCAGCCATCCTGCCCCTTGTCAGGTGAGCCTCATCGATAAATCTCATACACTACCGAGGCTCCATGAAGGCTGATCCCAAGGTAAAAAGATGGGTATAGAAGGCTCCCCATCATCTCCTTCTTCTTTCCAGATCCTTTGAAGGGTTTCCCCTTCAGGGACACTAAGTGGTCAGCGAAGATGGCCCCCAAGTTCACTTGCTGGTTGCTCACGGGTGGTGAAACGACCTCGTCATAGAGCTCAACCAAGACCATGACTGACTCGTACAGAAATGTAAGCTCCTGAACCCTCAGCTTTTTGGGCTCCATCTTGCACAACAGGGTGTTAGCAAGGATCTTCAGAAAGTAGCGCAGGGACGGGTGGCGGACGTCTGTCTGTGTGGCTGAGCTGGAGTCAAAATGACCTGTGGCGATGAGGCCCCAGAAAGCGGTCTGTCCAGGGAAGGAAGGGACAGGGCAGCCGAGGTACTCGAGGTTGTTAAACCCGTAGATGCAGCAGCAGTCAGGGATGGTGATGTTGTATCTGATGCCTCTGATCATGAAAGTCAAATACTCCTCGGTCGCCCTCTTTTCCAAGGATTCCTGATAAATCACCCAATCTGTGGCCATAAACTGTCGGAACAGGTCGGGATAGAGTGAATACAGCCTAGTACCATTAGTTCCCATCCCCAGCTCTCTCATCATATCGCGGACATCTGACCGGAGACCTCTGTCGACGAAACTGGTGGGCTCAAGGGAAACGCCTTGCCAGGCGTTGTAGTAGAAGCTGTCATAGTTTTCCCAGTCCTGAGACCCAGCTCTGTGGGTGCATCCCCTCGAGGCTACAGCTACCTTAGGGTCAGGGTAATGCTCAAACATTTCAATCAACTCCCTCTCTAAAATCGAACCAAAAATCGTCCAAACAACAATTACAATTGGTTGATAACTCCTATTCTAGTAATCCATCACCCTAAACCGTTCTAAATTCCAACCTATACCCTAATTTTTTTATTTTTCTCTCAAGCCCTAGAAACTCCCTAAACTAAGATATTTAGAGAACATACCTTGAAGATCGGTTGATTAAGTGAACTACATAGATAGGACAGGTAAAATCAAGTGGGTTAAGCTAAGGAACGAGCAAAACCGGCCCAAGATTGAGAGAGAAATCGGCTCTTAAAATTCGCAAGGTTTTGGCAGTTATGGAAAGTGTTTAATTATATATTATATGTTTTTTTATTTAATTATAGAGAAGTCGATCGATGGTCGCTTCCCTTATTTCATTTCGTGCATAATTATATATTATATGTTTTTTATTTATTTATATTTTAATTATTATATTTATTATGTTAAGATCAGAGTTTCCTGCATGGTTATCTGGTAATCTGATAGTGGACCTATTAGAATAGGTCCTGCTGAGGTTTAAGTATTCAAGCATTGACAATTTATTTTTAATCTCATCTTGGGGAGATTTGGTAATTTGGTTAGGGATTGTAGTCCCCTGTTTATTAATGATTTGGCTTACTTCGTTGCATTCATGATCATTTAGATCTTTCAAAACTACTTCCTCATTAATAAATTCAGTATAGGCGGACTTACCTGCTTCCTGCTGATCAGTACCGATCGATGGCAGTAGAAGAGTGTCGCCCGACATTGTTGGACGAATGTCGATCGATGTTGGAAGATATCCGTCGATCGATTCTTGACGTCCAGAGTCCATATTATCTTGAAAAGGTACATGTATCATCAGGAATAAGAAAAGAATAGGTTAACAACAGTAAAGTAAAAAATCTAGACTATATTCTAAGGTAAATCTAATGGCAGTAAGAATGAGGCTCTGGCAACGGCACCAAATTTGATGTAGCTTTTATTATGCATTCTCAAATTAACCATATGAGCTACTTTTTACTCTCTCAAATAAGAAGTTCAGTGTAGTACTTAGAGACTCTAAGATCACACAATAGATTTATTGCTTCGAAATAAAGCTAGATGAAAGTATTGATTTATGAATAGTGAATTAAAGATTGGTTTAGTATGTGAAGATTGTTGGGAATGACTAGACTTAGAGGAACTCTCGGGAAGACTAGGTAATGCAGACTAACAGAATGTTAAGGGTTGTAGTGCAGCGCTGTTCTGAACTCAAAGTCTAGGGTTTAGATAAATCACTCTCATGATTCTTAACGAAGTGTCGATTGACGGCCATTGTGTGGTATCGATCAACCCTACTTCTAAAACAAATGTTATTTGTGTGTTTGATATGTTCTCTGAAATTCTAGTTAAACTCTCGTTTGTTACTAGAATTTTAGACTGTTTAAGATATGCTTCAAGGTATAACCAAGCTCTCGCTTGCGCTATAACATCTTATAATGCAAGGTTGAAATGATCATGTTCAACTTATCATTAAGATCTACTTAAACAAAGAACTAATTAGAATAACCCTAACAATTTCATAACATCAGCAAGCCATTAACAACCCTAGAAGAACCCTATTAGACTACTTAGGCATGATTCTAACAAACATGATGAATAGATGAATGAATTGCATAGAAAGAGTAATAATAAAACAAGGGAGTTCAAGATCTTAGTCAAGGTTGCAAGTATCAAAAGGATTGTAAAACAAGTGTGTCTTTCAAAACAACTAATAAATAGCCTAAAACACGGCCAGGGACTTGTCTTCCCACTAGTGGAGCTTCTAGGTAGAATTGTGATTTCTTCAAATCTTCTATTAACTCGGCGGAAGTGTTGACCATCGATTGACACTCAGGTTGAGACGTCGATATATTGTTTAACGTTTTCTGGTTCTGACTTCGAGTTTTCAGCTGAGCATTCTTCAATACTCCAGAATGATCTAAAAGCTAAAATTGCTTCCAATGAGTACCTGAAGTTGTAAAGACTCTAAAACAATACCAATTACATATAAAAGACTCTAAAACCATATACATATCATGGTTAAAATCAGGTAAAAACCATGACGTATCACGCTCCTTGAAGAAAAGTGGACGGCCCGAAAAATCAAAACCCCTGCCGCGCGATACGTCCTAGTAGACGAAAACTCTACAAATGGAGGTTCTCCAGACCACTTAAGACCTGCGTTAAGGAAAGAGACAAAGCGTAGGTCTCTTCCATGATTTTCCGCGCTTTGTTAGAAAATCAGTCTGACAGGAGATCCCTTGGAGTCAAGATAAAACGCCATGGATACTTTTGGACAACAATGATCAAAGATTGAGAGATATTTGCACGAAAGTGTGAAAAATGGCAAAGGCACGCGCCCACAATCCATCAATCCGCAGATGTACTCTCGTCAATTTCAGCTTCATACCCGATAATGCGATGGTCAATGGACATTTTCGGTCCCATGCATAAGTCCAAACAAAAATGCTTTCTCCTAGTATTAATAGATTTCTTCTCAAACTGGGTCGAAGCAGATTCATACGCGAGCATAAAGGACGCCCAAGTCGAAAGCTTCGTATGCAAAAATATCATCTGCAAGCACGAAATCCCGTACGAAATATAACAAACAACGGATCTCAGTTGATCTCAAATAGATTTGAAGTGTTCTGCGAGAAATGGAAGGTATGACTAACCAAGTTGACTCCCAGGTATCTACAAGGCAACGGCTAGGCCGAAACTATTAACAAAAGAGTCCTAGATGGGATTAAGAAACACATAGACGCGAAAAAGGGTTGATGGGCAGAAGAGCTCGAAGGGGTCTTATGGTCCCATCAGAAGACTCCTAGACGAGCAACAAGATAAACCCCATTCACCCTTGTCTATGGATCAGCATGCATGATCCCGATGGAAGGCTATTTCCCATAATTTGCAGTAGGCCTGGGCGTTTGGGTCTTCGGGTCGGGTTCGGGTCGCTTCCTTTCGGGTCCGGGTTTTTTGGGTCTTAGAATTTTAGACCCAATAAGTACTTGTAAATTTTCGGTTCGGGTTCGGGTCGGTTCTTCTGGGGTCCGGGTCGGTGCGGGTCTATAATTAAAATACCTATAAAGTACCCGTAATATTCGGGTAATATTCGGGTCTGTTTCGGGTTTGTGTCGGGTTCAGGTATTTAGGATATAAAAAAGACACGAAATACATAAATTCCATCAAATTTAGTCAAAATCTGTCATATATATCTATTTTTTTACAAAATAAATTAAAATAAACTATTAATAATTAAAATAAAATATTATTAAACTTGAAATTTTTACATTTAAAATTTTATATTACTTGAAAATATTATACAAATAATAAGAAATACTGTTAACAAAAATATTTTTCAACTAAATCATAAAGTAAAATATATAAAATAGAATACAAAAGATCATATTTTTGGATATTAATGTTATTAAGTCGGGTATGAATCAGTTCTTATCGGGTTAGGTCTATTTGGGTCGGTTCTTTTCCGTTCCGGTTCTTTTGGGTAAAAGAATTTTGGATCCAATAGGTATTTGTAAAATTTCGGTTCGGTTTCGGTTTGGGTATTTTTTGGTCGGTTCCGGTTTAGGTTTTCGGGTCCAGGTTAAAATGCCCAGGCCTAATTTGCAGGAGACTACTCCCAGAACAAGAAGACTTAAATAATCTTATGCTATTAGACGATCTCGACCTCATCAACGAGCGCCGAGAGGAGGCCCTTGTGTGAATTCAAAATTATCAACAAGCGACCACAAAGTACTACAACTTGAACGTACGTAGCTGAAAATTCAAGGAAGGGCACCTAGTCCTATGCAAAGTTTTCCAGAACACCGCTGAACGAAACAGATGAAAATTCAAAGCAAACTGGGATGGGACGTACAAAATCATAATCCGACCAGTTGCATACAAAATCGCCAACATGCAAGACGTCAAAGTTCTGAGATCCTGGAACGCGATGCACCTCAAGAAATACTATCTCTAAACGATGCGTCACAATAAAATGAACTATGAGACGGCTTGATCCCCGAAAGGGGGTACATAGGCAATTCGTCACAAGAAGAGTTCAGCTATCCCCCTCTCTAAAAGGGGGAGAGTGGGTACGTATACTCTGATTTTTCTAAATATTTGCTCGCTCAGACTCGATATTTTTATTTTTAAAAAAGTAAGCAATACAGAAAACGCGGACAAAGTTACAATAAGTCTCGCTAACCTCTTATGCAAAATAACACTTTGAGGCTACAAACAAGCAAACCAAATGCTTAAAACAACGGCCGACAAACAACAAACAATTTTTGAAAAAATCTATATCATCAAACATATTCAACAACTGATAAAATCTTCAAGCCCACAAACGATGAATCAAGAACTGTGGCAAACCAAAGAAAACCAACCTTCAGCATCGCAAAACGTTGAAAACGCTTGAAGAAACCGTTTCTCGAAAAAATACCATCCTCAATGAAACCTCCATCTCGGAAAGCCAAACAGTCATACGTACTAACATCTTCTTAAACACCTATTCTTCGCGGAGACTCAAAACGGTAACATCTACCATCATGTTTGTTGCTGATCACAACAAACGACTCCAACGTCCTAAACAGACTAAGCATTTCCTCCCATAGAGATAGCTCTCTGACATCCAACACAAGGATAATAGCAAGCTATAAAAAAATCAAAAATTTTGGTCAGCACTTCCAGACAACTTCGAAATTGTCTTTGGAGAAATGCTTGGTTCCCGATCAAACCAAGTCGTATGAGCCGAGAACTCAACGCAGACTTAATTATCGAGACAGAACCAGGTCGAAAACACTACGAGTAATGTAAGCCAAAATAGTCATCGCAATCTGTAAACCGTTACTAGGCCTAGGTCATGCCCAAAACCCAGCACACTGGTCTCGAACATCTCAAGGCATGATATCTAACTGATACGAGATCCTAAAACATGTCTCTTCCCTTATGTTCGTACATTCCTACGATTTCCGAAAATATTTTTTTAAAAATCTTTTGCCAAAAAACAAACGATGAATGTGACAATTCGCAAAGAGTTAGATATGAGATGACAACTCATATTCTTCCCTCTACACACGCTCTTATGCTTTCAAAACAAAATGCACCGTTTATTAAAAAAAACCTGCAAAGCGGCAAGGAAAACCACATACGGCCAGTCCCAAGAACATAAACATGGCCACACACAGCCACATCAAACATAAGCAGAAAACATTAAAGTAAAACATCCCGAACGGGAATGTAACCTTATTCATCCGCGTGAGATGGGACCTAGTCCTAGTCCATTGCATCACCAGGGATTAATGCTGCATCACCTGCGCCTCCCTCAACCAGGTCACAAATCTCTACGTCCACAGGAGCTTAACCCTCTATTCGAAGGCGGTGGAGGAATGCACTCGGACTTCAGATCAGTGAGGATCAAATAAAAATCTCCCTCAGCGGCTGCCAGATCTGCTTTACGAACAGACAGTCTGGCCCCTTTGGCCTCTAAAGATGGAGCTCCTCCTCCCTGAAGTAGCTGGACATCCCCTTCCATAACCGCCAAATCAAGATCTCTTCCATGAACATAAATTAGGGAGTCAAGGGAACTAGCAACCCTCCCCAAGCGAGCCTGATTCGTCGAGCCTTCTTCGTTGTCAATCTGATGTTGAAAACGGCGCAACTCCAAAGCCTTGGTCTTCCTAGCCTTCTTCTCCTTGAGAAAGTAGTTCGCTGTCTTCCCAAGATCATTCTCTAACTCACTAATCCTACTCTCCAACCTCGATACCTCGATAGAATGGACTTCCTCGATAGCTCCCAACTTCGCCTCAAGCTGTAACGATCTATCTTTTGACTCATCAAGCTCTTTTGAAAGATGCTCGACCTCAGATCCGCAGTCATTAATCATCTCGTCGATCAAAGACACAAACTGCGGAAAAAAGAGAAATGAGAAAAGATCTAACACACCAAAAAAGAGTCTTAAACATACCTTGGCACTGTACTGCATTATCAGACTCAAACTACAAGCCCCTCGGGGTGAAGGCCCGATTTCACTTCTTCTGACACATCTCCTCTTCTTAGCTGTCTCCGGGTTGGTACAAGCCCTTCTAAGACCCTTCAGAGCAATGATCAGAGTGGCACTAAGGGCACGTAACCCCATGAAAATTTCAGTATCGATAACAGAAACCCGAGTCATGAAGAACCCGTCGGCTGTGCTGAAACCTCTGCTGCAGTCACTCCACCTTCATGAACTATCGAAGAGTTAGATGTAAACTCGGCTACGAGGTTCAAGACGACAATTGAGAATGAGGGGCCCACCTGATTAACATGGATGGATCTCCCCGCCTCGACATCACGCCGAGTCAGCTTCTCTCGAAAAGCAAGGTACTCTGCCATATGAGTCTAAATGCCACCGCGAGATGGAGAGTTCGACAAACTCGCCTGAAGGGCAGTACCCATACCATCTTAATTGCTTCTTTGCTCATCATGAGAGTAAGTCATATTGATACCAAAAAAGCTCTCAAGAAAGAAAAGATGAAAAGTTACAGAAGTGTGGGATGAATGAGGAGCAAAGGTCCTATACTTATAGAAAATTTTCCGCAATTAAAATAATTGATAAATATTTGCTATTATTTCGCAAAATATTACTGGCCGTAGATTCAAATTAAACACAGATCCGCAAGACTCGCACTCAAAACTTACCAGCTGGGGGGCAAACTGTTGGGGTCAGAAACGGTAATCTTGAAATCAGTATCCAGGATTTCTTAAACTATCTTTCAAAGAAAACTTATTCCAAAAAATCGTAGAGAATAAGTTTCCAGACGGCGAAGAACCGCATGCACTGTCTAGTCGCCCACAGGTGACTAGACAAGCAACATTGTCTAGTTGGTCATGGGTGACTTCATTGTCTTGTCGCCCATGGGCGACTAGAAACAAAACATTGTCTAGTTTCCCATGGGCGACTAGAAACGAAACATTTTCTAGTCTCCCATGGTTGACTAGACGCTGAATGTCTATTCGCCCATGGGCGACTAGACACAGAACATTGTCTAGTCGCCCATGGACGACTAGACACTCAACAATGTCTAGTCGACCATGGGCGACTAGCCATACAAACAATGTCTAATCGGCCATCAGAAACTAGACCACACCATCTCCATCATTCTCTCCGTCCTATATTTTCTAAGACCTGTGTTGTTCCGTCTCGATTGGAGTTTTTGTTAAAGTTTACGATAAAAATGATATAACTTGTTTTATTCGGCAAAACTTCAAGTCAATCATGTAAAACAACAAAAGTTAACTAAAACACCAACATTTTCTCTATTACATGACTGGTTTATTATTTTTCTGAAGGACGATTTCTTCGAAAGAAATTGTAAAATCGCTAAAATCGCAAAATGTCCCGAAAGGATCTAAAACATGATAAAAGCTCACTTAGGATTTTAGACGAGAATGAACCCGATTGCAATGATGGTCTAGCGGATCTCCGCAGAGGATAAATGGAAAAGAAGATAATTGTCAAGTTTCATGATAATTATGGAAAATCGAGAAGATAAGGAAGATTTCCACGAAAGATAAACTTGAATCTGGGGCTGAAAAGGAAAGACGACCGACCTCGGAGACTTATATAAGAGGAGCCAAGAAAAAGAGCAGAGGAATCCGAAAATAAGGTTTTCGGAGAAATTATTGTTAGCTTTAGGAGAACTTAGAATCTAGGTGGGTAGACTAGAGAGTTTGATACTTAGAACGTTTTGCTGTTCTGTTTCTTATGTTCTCCACTATTGACAAATTTCCGTCCATCTTGTTTTCGGTGAATCTTTGTAACTTTACTTCGTCTTAATCTATAAACTGCCTCTCTGCAATCTCTTTTGTTATAGTCTCTTTTTCATATTCTTGTGTTTTCGCAGGGAATCCGAGACCTTAAGGAAAGTTAGGATTTCTTGACTTTTCTCCGATTACAGAAAACAACGGTGTGAATTTCGGTTCCAACACCTAGATCCTAAGTTCTCCTAAAGCTAACACTAATTCCCGAAGGTCTAATTTTTTGGATCCCTTTTCTCTTCAATTTAACCATCCTCATATATGTCCTTCTACGTCAGTTGTCTGCCCCTGATTCGAGTATATCTCTTCCCGGAAATCTTCATTATCTTCTCTATCTTCCATGATTATCATGAAACTTGTCATTTATCTTCTTTTCCATTTATCTTATGTGGAAATTAGGTAGACCGTCATTGTAGTTGGGCTCATCCTCGTCTGAAAATCATAAGCAGGATTTTGTCGCTTGCTAGACCGTTTTGAGACGTAGACGTTTTTATGATTTCTTTCGGAGAAATCGCGTTTCATACGATGCTGATTTTTGTACCGTTGGTTCCGTGGAATAGTTAAAACGATCGAATATTTTTAGATAGAAATGATGTTAAGTTAACTGTTACCATTTTATACGATTGAATTGAAGTTCTTACGAGAAGAAAAAATATATGCTGCTTTTACTGCAAAACATCAACAGATACTCCAGTCGAAACAAAACAAGAAGCAGTTCGGTCAAGACCCGAAGATGAGGTTAATGAAGAGAAGATGGTCTCATCACCCGTTGAATGTGTCTAGTCTCACACGGGCGACGAGACCTTGAACTTGTCTGTCACCCACGGGCGACGAGACATTAAACTTTTCTCGGTTTTTTGGCAATGTTTGTAACCTTGTACTACGAAGCTTATCCCTCAAGATATATCCGAAGTTATTTTGAGTCGAGCTTCTTTAAAGGACAGCTTACCAATCCTGGGCGTTGATTTCGAGGTTACCGGTTTTAACCCCAAGATCCCTCTCGAGCTCGCAGTTTTCCCAAGATCCCTCTCGAGCTCGCCAATTCGAGTTTCCAACTGCGACACCTCGATGGAAGGAGCACCCTCGACAACCTTCAACTTTCCATCAAACTGAAACGACTTGTCTTGCAGCTGAGCAAGCTCCTTTATTAGTCATTCCACCTCGGACCAGCGGTCATTAATCATCCCACCGATCAAAGACACGAACTGCGCAAACAAAAAAAATAACAATAAGAGAAGAGCCAACATACTGACGAAAAGAGATCCTTAAAAACGCCTTGGCACTGTTTGCAACATCAGACTCAAACCAGACGCTCCCAGAGGTGAAGGCCCAACCTCAACACCTGCAATGCCTCTTCTCTTCTTGGCCGCATCTGGATTGGCACAGGGGCTCTTTCGACCTTTTGGTGTAACACTGGGAGTGGCGCTGGGAGCGAGCAGTCCTAAACCAATCTCTCTCTTGGCTGGAGGAGGAACATTGATTCAGAAACTTGCTCGGTTTCCGCAACAGGGATCAGATTCATAGACGAGCCCGACGGCTGTGCCAAAGCAACAGCCTCGGCCGCAGGAACAAGTTTGTTAGCAGCTCCATCTTTGGGAACAAACTCAAGGGAGGTGGTAACTCGGCCATAGAAATCAAGGCGCCGGTTAGGGCAGGAGAGTTCGATGGATCAACGTGAGGGGAACTCTCCATATCGAGATCAGGACAAGTCAACTCGTCATAAAAAGAGAGAAACTCAGCCACATGAGTCGGAACAACACCAGGAACGGGAGAAATTGAAGAACTCGCACGAAGGGCATTACCCATCTCAGCGTCATGGCTTCTTTGTTTATGGCGAGAGGAAGACATCTTATTTTAGTGAAGCTCTCGAGAAAATAACAGTAGAGAGAAGTTGAAAAGCTGAGAAGTGTGGAGTGAATTAAGAATGAGGGTTCAATACTTAAATGGATGAACAATCTCTGCAGTAAAATAATCGATAAGACTTTTCAAGAAAAGGAAAAAAAAACGCATTCTTGGCTGTAGATTCCAATTTAACGCGTATCACTAGCTCGTAACAATCACGCTCAAAATTTACGAGTTGGATGGCTAACTGTTGGGGTCAAAATTGGTAATCTCAAAATCAACTTCCAAGATTTCTGCACTATCCTTTAAGAAGCTTGTTTAATAACTTCAGAAAAATCTTAAGGGATAAGCTTCAGGAGAACAAGAAGCACACGAGGCTATGGACATTGCAGAGAGCCTGAGACCATGCTCTCTCATCCACATCTTCTTCCTCGCCTTGTCGCCTGTAGGCGACTATGACGCCTCCACTGTCTTTTGTTTCGTCTCGATTGGAGTTACCGTTGAAATGTTACGATAAAATTAGCACAAACATGTTTTCTTGTAAAATTTTAAATCGCTCATATCAAATTGTAGCAGTTAACTCGACACCATTATTATATCGACTATATGATTGGTTTTTACTATCTCATGGAAGCAACGGTATGGGCACCAGCATCGTAGGGAATGTGAATTCTGCAAAAGAAATCATAAAAACGCTTACGTCTAAAAACGGCCCGAGAAGGTCTAAAACGCGGCAAAAGCCCACTTAAAATTTTAGATGAGAATGAGCCCAAACTACAACGACGGTTTGCTTAATTTTCATAGAAGATAAATGGAAAATAAGATAAATGTCAAGCTTCCGGGATAATCATGAAGATCAAGAGGATAAAGAAGATTTCCCCAAAGAGATAGATTCAAATATGGGACGTAAAAGGAAAGAAGAACGACTTAGACGGTATACATAAGAAGAGTCAAGTCGAGGAGCAAAGGGAATCCGATTAGACTAGGAAATTGTTGTTAGCTTTAGGAGAACTTAGGACTTAGGTGGCTAGACTAGCGCGTATGTTTCTGACTATTACACAATATTGAAGATATTATGGAAAATTTTGAGAGCTCTAATGATCCTGATAAGACTTGCATATATGGGAATGTTTCTTGTTTGCAATTAAAGTCTAAGTGTGCAAAGATTGTTAAATTTTTAGCAGATCATAATGAATCGTGTGTCATTTACATACGTCAGACATCATGAAGACAGCTCTCCTATCTTTGATACAACTCTACATTATTGTGGACCCAAATGTCATTCAGACATGATTCTTTACCACAATTCCTACTCCGGCTGCATATCAAGTCTCATATTCTTCTTCTCAAATGAATGATTAGTCCATTTGTTATGTTCGGAATAAGTGGCAGGAATCGATCGCCACTTAACTATTCCATCGACACTCCTATCAGAAGACATGTACGACCATTTCTCCTTGTTAAATGGTTACATATGGTTAATTTATATTGCCAACTCAAACTTTATAACACTGAGGACAGTGTTATTTAAGTCTAAGAGAGGTAGTTATTGATGCTGTGTTTTATTTTGAGTGTTAGTTTTATGAATTTATTGAGTTTTACAGAGTCAAGAAGGGATGTTGTTCTTTATCAATTTTACTTATTATCAAATCACTTTCAAGCACCATTCTTAGACTTACTGATTGCACCAAAGTTAATCACCTGACAGCAACATCCACATTTGCTGAGAATATAAGAAGGAACCAAAGTTGACTTCCAACCTAATGACCTTCTTCCTGCAAGTCTAGAAGGTAAAAGTCTGTGTATTTTTTTGTTCCCCTCTCTCTCCCCTTCAGTGGCAAAAACCATTAGGGCTTGATTCATAGAAACCTGTCCAAATATCTTAGTAAATTAAAAAGATAAAATGATACCCTTCAATGAATGGAGACATTGACTTAGAGAAGTGAGAAGAAAGGGCGGAAAGAAATTACAGAATACTACATGTGTCTTCATAAATTTGGTTGAGTAATAACCCATGTGTCCTTTGAGTAGATAATCCCAAGGTAAAGCTTGCACCTTTTATATGTAAGAAATGAGGTTAGTAGAGGGGTATGTAAGGCAATATTAGCTAAGTTGTTGGCTGGATGGTAACAGTTGCTATGCTAGGGTAGAATACATAAGTTACATCTAAATTGGCACTTATTCAATATGGCTTGCAACATTGTGATGATAGTAAGTTTTAAATTGTGTGAGACCCTTTAAACTTATTTCACAAGACTATTATATGTTTTGCTTGAAGACAAGTTAAAGTATAAATATGGGGGAGTTGATATACCAGATTTTAACCACTTCTAGACCATGGTATAAGTCATTTAGAGTCTATTATATGTGTTTGGAGTATGTTTTAAATTGTTTTCAGGTCCAGGTACATTTTGGAGAACTTTGGAGATTATGGAGCTTTTTGAGATGCAGAACTGCGCAAACGCGTCGGAAGTTTAGCTATGGATGGAAGCCTTTCCACAGTGCGAATGAGCTCATATTTTCAATAAATACAAAGCCTTAAGTTCTTTCAAATGACACTTTTTTAGATCCATCTGATAGTTATATCTAAAGTTATGATTGTTTTACTGAAGAGGGTTCCGTCTGACTCACGAGAGGATGCTGTCAAGATTTAGGAGTTTTGATCGACACCACTGCCTTGGTGTCGCTTGACACTGATGTGCATAGACAGGCCCGAATTAGTTCGAGACCGATTTAAGCCTAGAAGTAATCACATGTTACCAGAATGCCCTTGGTCAACTCAAAACCCTATTTATGTGTTGTCTAAGCCATTGTTTAGGCTATGCTTTGTATTATATTATTTTAGGTTTTCTCTTAGGTTAGGAGAGAAGAGAGGAAATCTTTCAGAGTCCTCTTGGAACTTCTTTGGTTTTATTATTAATTTCTATCTATTCTATTAATCTATGATTTTTGTTACATCTATCATGTCTGAGCAGATCCCTTGCTAAGTTTATGTTTTCTGGGGTTTTGAATGAACTTCTGAAATATAGAATTGCTAGGGTGATTATTGTATTCTTCACAGGATTGCTCTTATTTCTTGTTTCAAGAGTAGTTAACTAGAAACTTGATCATAAGATAGTTAGGCGCACGCGAGAGCATGGTCTATTACCTGATTCTAATCCTATTGAGCTATGTTACTAGGCGCACACGAAAGCTTGTTTAGTTGGCCTAGTGAACATATTAATTAGGGGGTTGATGCTTGTCTAAGGAATCATAGATCGACACTCACTTTATAGTATCGATTGGTGCTCGCACGCGACAGCTGGAACATAGGACTTAGACATCTGTTAGTAATTACATGCGAGAGCTGGATTATTTGCTTATTGAATTCAAGTTCTAGGATCAAACCCCTTAGCATCTATAGAATACAGTTATGATAATCCGAATGAAATCCTAAGTATATCACCTTTCCTCAATGGTTTACAAATCATCTATTTACCTATTTAATTTACTGCTTTACATTATTTACTATCTAGCTTAATTTGAAGCTAAAGTCTATTGTGTGAGATATCGAGTGTCTGTGGATACAATCTCTAAATACTGTAATCAATCTCTTATTTGAAAGAGTTTCTTTAGGATAATTTGAGAAAATAAAACGGAAACATAAACAAATAAAATCGAGATTTCTAGCACTTCAAATGTCGTGTTTCTACCGGTATCCACACGCACACAAACTGGAACAAATGGGATGCTAGTACCGTTGTGATCAAATCTCAGAAAACTGACAAATTGTTTTGTTTCTCTTGCTTTTAGGGTTCACCGTCAAAAGATAATTATTATTTTCAATCTTATAAACGTCTATATACCATCCACAAACATGTGACCTGTCGAATTAATTGGATTTTTAATTGCCCATTTCGCTATGTACATTTATATGAATTATCAGACATATATATATATATAGAGAGAGAGAGAGATTAATTCAATGAATCCAAAGCCTCTTTTCATCGGAATTAAAACTAATTACAACTTGATCCAATTTACTTAAATGTGTGACCATGTATAATCATATAATATTAGTAGTGAATTCTCAATCTATAGATTCTTAGCGATTTCTAGGAAAACATTATAGAAAGAATTACATTCAGAGTTATTTTTTGAGCTTATTTTAAACTCTGAGGCAATTTGTGTTACTATGATAGTTTTTTCTAGCCAAACAAATTTCCTAGTTATAAACTAACTAAATAAGCTTGTAACTAATTGATATCACCCTATTAATTTAACATATGATTTTTAAGGGATTTAAGCACAACTCTTCCTATCGAACAAAATAAGGTGGTCCCATGTATCTTCTTATTCGTTTTCTCCTCTAAGAATTTTTTTGGTAAAATGGATATTGTTATTTCAGATTTTTTTGCCAAAATATATGTTTATAATCAGTATCTTATTATTTAATCTATCTTTTGAGGTACGTCAAGTTATATCTCTGATGGTGGTATAATCGTGATTTATACAACGACATCAACAATGTGATCGATTCAAGCTACAATCATGGTGTTCATGTCTTCTCGCATCGTCATACTCGGTTATTGCTTCAAAACTGCAGGGGAACCTCAACCAAGTTCGATCTCTAAGCTGTCGCGTTCATTTTCCTCCACGATAATTAAATTCGGTCCGTCACGTTCTCAGTGTGGCTCAATCCTTTGTGTTGTGTCTCAATTCCTGTTTTCTGGTTGTGATTCATCATCATCGTGACCTCCATTCCTTTTTAATGCCCCCTCTAACTGGTAAGAAAAACTCAAGAGCAACAATGGTTAACTTTGGCATTTTTGCACGTCAGTTCTTCAACTTTTGTCTTATTTCAGTTTTGACCCTAATATTCTTTAAACGTGCAGATTGCTCTTTAATTTCACATTCAAACTTTTAAATCTGCATTTTAGCCCATGCGATATTACACCTAAAATATAACTTAAAATGATTTAAATGAACTAACACAAGATACTCAAAATCATTAAAATCATAAAATATCATAGTATTTGGCTAAATAAAAGGATAATTATTTATTTTGAAAGTTTGGAGGCAAATACAAACAAAATACCAAGTATCATCCGTGCAATTATGAAGATGTACTGGAATGAACTATCAAGAAGTTTGTGGGTTATTTTGTGTATATTTTGTGACATGTAAACGTGTACATCCAAAATCAGTGCACATATTTATTCGTAAACTGGTACTGCTCTAAGTTAGAAGTGGTACATGTTTAATGTTTATGTATACGAGGATAGTGAAATTATTTGTACAAGTTAATTTGTGTACATGTGAATCATTTTATATGTGGATAGTAAAACATTTGTGTACGTGGTATAGGCTTCAAAAGTTATAGTTTTGTTTCTTTTGTGCATTTTATAAAACCTTAATAATATGTTTGTGATATTTTTACACGTGATTACTTCTTATTTACTTTGTATCAAAAACTATAAAATGTTTGAACAAAATAATGTATATTGGATCGAACATACAATGACATATATCAAGTTGTAAGAAATATAAACATCATTTATTATTGATTTGGACACAGAGATTGTTATTTTGAATACTTCGTCAATTGTAGATTGAAATCATCAATATTTTCTTAAGAATCTATGCTTATGAAATTGCAGACCTCTTAGTAGAATCTTAGAGAAGCTTTCCAATATGTCAGAAGATGAACGAGAAGAGAGTTTTTTCAATTATTATATAAAACTATATTAGCATGGATTTTTGTTTTTAAAATTATTTGTTTAATTTAATATCTATGATTTTTTTGTATGTATGTATTTAGGAGAGTACACACAAAAATGTTTGATTTACAAACTAGCCATTAGAAAAGAACTGATTTTTCATTTGCCAATTTTACGAAATATTGATCTTAAATTCTCCATTTTTGTTATTGCATCTAAATTTATAGACGCTGATGAAGCTGTTGAAGAATAAAAATGTAGAAATTCCCACTGAAAATCGTAACCATTGTTCTGGAAGGTACAATTGTGATTGTTTTTTAATTATTATATATCTAATTTTGGAGCATGCTGTATCTAAATTTGCTATATTTATTGCAGAGATGAATGCTCCAGGTACCGAAAATAACAAAGTATTTAAGAATATTGTACTTCATTCTTACTATAAAATAATAGTTTGTACTTTATATATATAATAAATGTTAAGCTTGGAGAAGATGATAAGTTAATAGAACTGAGAGAAGCTAGAGAATTGCTTGATGGATTTCAAGGGCGTCTACATTTCGGGCTATCCCTCAGGTTATAAGGGATATAACATGATGAATTTAGAGAATAATAA
This sequence comes from Moricandia arvensis, assembly GCA_905132765.1. Taxonomy (NCBI): domain Eukaryota; kingdom Viridiplantae; phylum Streptophyta; class Magnoliopsida; order Brassicales; family Brassicaceae; genus Moricandia; species Moricandia arvensis. The sequence goes on from CAJHQP010001089.1 coordinate 61,771, forward strand.
AATATTCATATCTTGAAACGTTATATTCCATGAAGACATTTATTTGGAAGAAGTATTCATTTCCGAAATTTTCTTCTGATTTTCTCACACCAAAGGACTTTGAGTCCACAATTACTTCATCACCAACTCAAAACTCTATTCCTAAATCTGTTCCACCGTTTTATCAGAAATTCCTCATTTTCGTCCCAAGAAAATTCCTTACCATTTAAACGACGATTATTGTTACTCCTTTGAGACTAATTCAGTTTATCCCATTTGTTCTCCACCTTCAAAATTGAAACTCTCATTCTCTCTTTTATCCTACATAAATTACATAACAAAAATTCCCATTGCTGACTAAAGAATGGTGTGATGATGCTGATAAATAAAGTGGTGATATGGAATCAACAAATACATCAGAAACTTATGCTGCACGAAAAGAGGACTCTCTTCCCAAAATACTGTTTTGGAACTTAAGAAGTCTATAGCAAGCTTCTCGAAAATGGTTTAGAAGTTTTCTGAATCCTTGCTTCTTTTGGGTTTTCAGAAGAACTCTGGCGATCGTAATATGTTCGTCAAAGGCTTTGATGATGAGTTTGTGGTTTTTCTGGTGTTTGTAGACGACATAATCATTGCCAGAACGAGCAATGACAAAGCTACAAAACTAACTAATGCACTTAAAAACTGTATCAAACTTCGTGATCCTGTCCATTTGAAGTCTTTGTGGGTTTGGTGGTTTCTTATTCATCTAATGATATTTCAATCTGTCAATGTAAGTATGAACTTTAACTTTTAGCCTCTACTAGGATGTTGGCTTGCTTCCTTCAAGTAACAATTTGGCTGATCTGTTGACTAATGTGCTACCCATTGTTACTTAGAAGAAGTTAGTTCATTTTATTTGTATGGGAAGTAATTGTGAGTTGCACTATTTTTGTTGTAACCATAACTGTTTCCAGTTTTTTTTCATAGTAAAGTTTTTACTGGACATAAAAAATATTGTAAATATTTATGTGATGTATATTATGAAATATTATTTATTTACTTGTTTTATAAATTTTAATTATTTTCAAATTTTACTTGATTCAGTTTAAGATCTCCTTTTGAATTCCGATATAAATAATTCAATATAAATAAAGTTCTACATACCAATTCATTTCTTTCTTTTGTTTACCAACAAGAAATGTCAATATATAACAAGATTTTTATGTTGCTATTATGATAAGTACATATATTGAACATAATAATATATGTATAGTATATTCTTATGATCTTTAATGGGTTAATTAACAATAATGTTTCCATTTTGAAATCAGATCTGAGTTTTAGTCTTCTTCAATTTTATTCTGAAAAAACAAACAGTATGTTAAATTCTAGGAAAATTCCATAACAATACAGTAGCTAAATTTATTAACAATTTAATGAACTAATTTATTAACAATACAGTAACAATTTGGGTATCAAAAAATATACCAACTCTTAACTTATTTTCCAGTTTAGATCACTAACTTTTAATTTCTTAGAATAATAAATCTTATTTATTTGATATTAACTCCTAATACCTTTTTGCTCTGGTTAAGCTTAGAAACTAGATGGTCTTCCATTGTTCTGAGTTGGGCCAAATCATCAACTCTCTCCGGGTCTTGCCAGTTCCTTGTAGATTAGTAAACATTCGATTAAGTAACCAAATAGTTAATATTACTAATAAGTAAATTATTTAACAGAACATATACCTTAGAATTGATGTATACTCATCAAGCAATTCTCTAGCTTCTCTCAGTTCAATTAGCTTATCATCTTCTTCAAGCTTAACATTTATTATATATATAAAGTCAAAATTATTATTTTTAGTAAAAATAAAGTACAATTATCTTAAATACTTTGTTATTTTTGGTACCTGGAGCACTTCATCTCTGCAATAAATATAGCAAATTTAGATACAGTCTGGTCCAAAATTTGTTATGTAATAATTAAAAACAATCACGACTGTACCTTCCAGGGGTATGATTACGATTTTCAATGGGAATTTCTACATTTTTATTCTTCAACAGCTTCATTAGCGTCTACAAATTTTGATGCAATAACAAAAATGGAGAATTTACGCTCAATATTTTGTAACTTTGGCAAATGAAAAATCAGATCTTTTTTGATGACTAGTTTGTAAATCAAACCTTTTTTGTGTGGGCTCTCCTAAATACATACATACAAAAAATCATAGATAATAAATTAACAAAAAATCCAAAAAACAAAAATCCATGCTAATATAGTTTATATAATAATAGAAAAAACCTCTCTTGTCGTTCATCTTCTGACATATTCGAAATCTTCTCCAAAATTCTACTAAGAGGTCTGAAATTTCATAAGCATAAATTTTTAAGAAAATATTGATATATGAATATACAGTTGACGAAGTATTCAAAATAACAGTCTCTGTGTCCAAATTAATAAAAAAATGAATTTTATATTTCTTACAACATGATATATGTCATTGTATGTTCAGTCCAATATATATTATTTTGTTCAAAAATTTTATACTTTTTGAGAAAAAATAAATAAGAAGATCAAAGTACCTAGAACGAGAATAAAAAAGGGTAGGCTTGGAGGTGGGAGAAAAGACGAGGAGAACTATATCACTATCGCACAATACTGCCATTTCTTCAGCCTTTTTGAAAAGTCCTCTTCTACGTTTTGCATATTTGCAACTTTTCTCTTTTGGACATTCTATTGTCTTCAATTCTATTTTTTTCCTTCCCATTTTTTGAATTGTGGTTCTTCTTGAAATATCCTCGTATTTATATGACTTTTAAATACTATATGGAGGAAGTTTATCTTGGATCATTAAAGCTTAATAAGAGATCTTGATTAATAAATGTACTTTAAATTTTTAATTATTAGTTTAAATACTTCCTAGATTGGTTTCTCATAAAATAGTTTTCCTTATTTGACTTACAAGGGGACATAAAATTTTAGCTATGTTCATATCAATCTTGAATCTAGATTTAGTTCGATCAAATAGATGCAGCACAAAAAGTACATATTAATTAATATGATCATGCACCAGATAACAAGATACATATAAAACACAACTCTTTTATAGCTTTACACTTTTTATACAATCATAAACAATTGAAGAGATTGCATCCTATTTTTTATATTAATTAATAATTTTTAGACTGCAACCCAATTCTAATGTGTGACACTAAATATGGTAAAACAAATCATAAATTTAAGAGAAATTATCAGAATAACCCTAATTAATAATATTTAGTTTAATTAAAATCCATGTTAAAGCTAAGTACAGTAGATAGCTAAAATTAAAACCCCATAACACTTCTAATGTCTCTTTATTATTTGAAATTTTGGTCTATTTCATGATATTCTTTATATATATATATTACATTAAAATTAAAACAAAATAAGTTTTAAGTTTTAGTAGAAAATATAGGTCAGCTCCGTCCATCGGCTACCATCAAAATAGAGATTGTTTTGTTTCATTTTACAAAAGTTATTTTGTAAAGCTGTTTTGTTTTGTATTACGAAAGATGTTATGTAAAAATTTTCAAAACTAATTTTGTGGAATTTTATTTCATACAACACTGTTTAGTATTGTTTTCCGAATGACGCAATGTAATACTTTCCAAAATTGGTTTTGCAGAATTTTGTTTTCTAGTGTCGTTTTTCTTATAATTTATCAAAGTTAGTTTACATAAGTTTTTTTTCGAAAAACACTGTTTAGAGTTGTTTTATGAAAAAAATCTACAAAAATGTTCCATAAAACTTTGTTAATGTTCTTTTTTCTTTGTCCTTTTGAGGAAATCCTTTTCAATATGATTCTTGTCTACACGAAAATTGCTTGGTTTAGTTTCATGGAAGAAATACACAAATTTTATTCGGATGTATTGCCGAACCTGAATGAAGTCGCCCTCCATCTCCTTTCCACAAAATGACGAAGGCTATTAAATTACTACTCGTACTCTCCAATGGACCTCTTCCCTAGGAAAATTGAAGGAACTAAGCCTCTAGTCGGTCCCAAACTTCAGATGGAAAGTACTTCTGGTTGGACTCTGTCTCAAATTCGACAAAGGTGATTATGCAGCCACCGGTGCGTTTCTAGACCATAGTCCACCAGTTATGAGCATCCCCGTCTAAGAAGTGCACATCAATGTCCTTCATATAATTCTCAGGGCACCTAGTAGAGGAAAAGTTCCTAACTAGCCTATCCCTCCACTGGTCGGCTTCAATTGAATCTACACTACCCATAAAGTTCCTAGTCCCTTACCTGATAATATGGTCCATCACCCTCAGGTAGGATACCTTGACTCGGCCAACTCCCGCGTGACGTGGATTTATCTCAACCACTTCCTGAATGTCATTTCCAGGAATTCCAGCAAGTATAGCCGATCGCACCATCAGTTTAGGTTTTGGAATGTTTATGGTGCTTTCAGCTTACGAGGCCCCTTGACCTGTAGGCCCATCTGCCTAAGAACATTGGCTAAATCTGGTTTCAAGATGGAGGGATTTGAGATGTCTACCATGTTGACGGTGCCATTCCTTCGGCTTTATATATAGGTTGATTGTGTTATCTACCAAGATTAATGCCTCTTGCTTCTTTTCTTGGCTATTGATAGGGATTATCATCTTTGTTGTTATTCTCATGCTTAGGACAATACATCCTCAATGGATCTACACTTGCATTTTGGAAGCTCTTTGTACATGTCCCCATTGGGAAGCTTGCCTCTCTTAATAGTGGAGATGGCTGTTGAGGCTTTACATCCAAAAATGAATACATTTTGCTTGTTGAAGGGGGCTATGTAGCTATGCAGTGGTTCAGCGAGGTGTTTTACGATCTTGTAAAGACTCTCGACCATCTTTTATAGGTTCCTTATGCTCGTGCATTTTTGTACAAATGGTTGGTTAGAGCTGCGAAGGAGTGTATCGATCCATTAGCCAAGTTGATTTACCATTGAAAGGTAGGTCCAGTCAGAGTTTACCCAAAACCCTTGCACATGGTGGCTTCCTAGTATTATTTATGGATAGCTTTAGTAAGCATACATTGCTTGTATTTAGCCACGTGATTATCTGGGTTACTAGTTCCGTCATACATTCTCATATTTGGGAAGGAGAACTTTCTTGGCATCTCGATCAGGGCAATCTCGTCTACAAAAGGAGTATCCACATAGGAATCAAGAGCGCTTCTCCTGATAGGAGGAGCGACACCATGAAGCCTTTCTAAAAGCGACCAAACCGCTTTGAATTTCTTGGAGAAGAATTCCTCCATGTAAGCCTTTTATTTTGATTTCTTTGTAGTGGCTGCTTCCTGCATCTCCGTTCAGTGTCAATGTTAGAATCATCGCCGTCTTCAATCAGTTTACTTGTTTGTGTTCGTGATATCGGCCCCTTCTAGAAGCGACCAAACCGCTTTGAATTTCTTGGAGAAGAATTCCTCCATGTAAGCCTTTTATTTTGATTTCTTTGTAGTGGCTGCTTCCTGCATCTCCGTTGAGTGTCAATGTTAGAATCATCGTCGTATTCAATCGGTTTACTCGTTTGTGTTCGTGATATCGGCCCCTTCTGTTGGGTTTCCACTAAGTGGTGGAGCCCACTGAACCATGTTGCCTCCCTCAGCCGGAGTATTGAGGGCTGCCAAGGTCGACCGGGATTGTGACACATGTGTCGCTTATTTCTAACGGTGTTGAGGGTTGATTTTCCATCTCGGAGAACTTGATTCTCGGCTTCGTTTGTGATAGCTTGTGTACGTTTTATTTCAACTTCTTGGATTATTGTTCCTCTCTTTCAAGGTTTGGATCTCCGAGATGATTACGAGATTATCAGTAATCTCAGAAATTTGCCTATGCATGGCTTCAAGTTTGGCTTGTAGTTTGATTTGGGCCAAGGTAGACAAAGATTGCTCATGCTTACTTCCTATCATCATTACATGGTTCTATTTATTTCCCTCTTTCTAGCGACTAGCTGTTACAGTAAAATAAAATAAGGTTCATTGTGATATCACATAATTAGGAAGCAAGAAAATAAGAACAATAAGTATGAATCAAGGTAACAATTTTATTGATCAATAGAGCAGGAAATACAAGTTATAGGTCCGTACACACTAGTTCTAGTTTTTTCTGCTAAAGTCAAGGTGTAGAGTAGTCAATCCCCTTTTCTATGGTTTAAGAGTCTCTTTTATATGTCCTTGTAGTACGAAACTAGGTTATATCCTTTCATATCATGAAATATAGAAAGATCCCCCTTTAATAGAAGTTTTCCATTTTACTTAGTGGCAGGAGGAAAACCCGGTCTTGAAGCCGGAAATCGTCTAGGCATGAGAAGAATGTTGGTGTCTTGTTCTAAGCACGAGGAATGACTTCTCGGATTTTTTATCCCCAACACACAACACTAAAAAAAAATGTGTATAGACTTAAATAAACTATAAAATTAGAAAAACAAATTTGAAGTGTAGGTAGTACTAATTAAATTGAAAAAATCCCAAAGTATAACTACTTGTAATTTTCCTACAACTTCTCTCTTCTGGAGAACTAAGAAAAAAGTTTGGTGTTCCTTCAAAAATTTTTGTGGGCCTTCAAATTTATTTCGGCCGACCATAACCCAAAAATAAACACATTCCCCACTACACTGTCTCTTTTCTCTCTTTTTATCGTACAATCACTCTCACTTGATTCTCCTCCTTCTCTCTCATGTGTATCCTCCTTTCTCTTTCTCTCTCAATTAATTGTCTTTATGGTATATTATTTTGATAATGGATCTTGATTTATGGATTTTGATTATTGATTATGATTTATGTAGTTTGATTATCGATTTCAGTTATGTCTTCAATCTTCTCTTTTAATAGTGGATTTCAACTGATTGTCTCTGAAATCGATTCCTCTTTCTTTGTTAACAGTGGATATTTGTGGATCCTAGCCACAGCGATAAACGGAACACTGAAGGTATATGATTGGCTTTTTCAGTGGCGGATGGAAGTTTTTGCATACAAAAAAGTGTCAAGGAATGATACTCTACACATGCAAAGTGTTTGACGTGAGAATTTCAGATTGGTTTTACAAAATATGTGCTTATATATGAGTATAAATGCTTTATCTATATATCTATGTTCTCCAGAATGATGGCTATCACATTTGGATTTGTTTTCTTCACGCTCTCAAAGATGAGGTGAGGTGACTATACTAAAGAACCATTGATGTCTTGCATATTTTCATTGTTTCACCCATTCATCCATGTGCATTTTGATCATATAGACTAGGATTTAGTCATTTTAGGTTGCGTTTTGAATACATGAGTCTTTATCAGGTGTTGGAGTGTGCCATGGAGTGATTTGAGATGTTTGGGAGCATTGTGATCCAAAAAGGGTGAAAGATGAGCATGGATGGAGCATTTAAAGAAATCTTCTGTTTCTAAGATTTTGTGGAGACACAGAAAATTGAGTTAGCTTTCTAATGGAAGTAGTTTCAAGTCATTTGAAGATGTAATAAAGGAGTTATGACCAATTTACTAGAGGCATATCCACCCTGTTCGAGCATCCTGGAGCGACCTCATCAGAGCGACCTACCAAGGTCGCTCCCAGCCAGAGCGACCTCTCAGAGCAACCTACCAAGGTCGCTCCCAGCCAGAGCGACTCACCGGAGCGACATGCACAGGTAGCTCGGCCTTCTCTCACTTTGTCGCTCGAAAACCACCCTGGAGCGACCTTACCGGAGCGATATGCATAGGTCGCTGCGCGTCTTTGCTTGGACGAAACTTAAGACATTTCAGGGACCTTTTGGTCATTGGGTTTCATTGTTTTACACTTTCAAAACCTAAGTTTAAGTACTTCTTGTAGCCTACCAGAGGCAATTATCTTTTGTTCTTGGAGAAAAACACAAAAACCTCTTGGAAAAGTTGATTTCTATGAATCATTCTTCATTGTTCTTGTGATCTTGTTTATCTCTTTGAATTATCTACTTAGCTTAACATGATTAAGCTGGAATCCAATATGGGTTTGAGAGGAATCATGAAGATTAGTGAGTAATTCATCTTTGAATTCATGGGATAGGGAGATTAAGGGTGATTAGGCTAGAACTAGGATGTTTAGTGTAGATTACTCTTATTCCTTGCTAGTAGAGTATTCTTAATGCATCTTTTGAGTTGACCTCTCAAAGGTTGAGCTTTAGGCCTTTCCCACCTCACAAGGTGTTCGATGAAATGCCTGAGCCAACTCTCCTAAGCTTTTAACATACTTTACCAAAGACATTTGTTGTTAAAGGTGTTAAGATGGCTAATAGACTTGTTCTTAAAGATTACTTTTATAACATTCAACCAAAGACATTTGATGTTTGAGTTATGTTAGTAAATGAGCATTCATCTAGATATAGAGCTTGCTTAGAGATGTGTCTAGGCTTAAGGTTGATAGTTAATTGATCATTTACCATCCTTAGTTCGAAGTTTGATCACCCAAGGTCTAATCCCTACTCCCATGAGTTCTCCTTTCTCTTAATCAAGGAAGTTATTTTAGTTATCGCTTTTCGTATTAGTAGTTATAGTTCAAAACCATCATTTATTCAATTGCACTTAGATTAAGTGAGTACTTGCATTCTCGGTGCTTTAAAATCCCTTAGAATTGGTTCGACAATCATTTATACTACAACATTTGTCTTAGGAGCCTTGAAAACTCTTAACATCAACCATCCTGATGACTAGCCAAGGAAACAAGTGAGCTACAATTTAAAAGATGGAACAAATGCGTAAGGAACTGAAAAAATAGTGAAGAGAATGCATAGCTAAAGGAATTAGTGAGGGGTACTCTTTTGTTTGAACCGAGTTCGGTCGGTTTGTATCAAAAGACTGAACTCGTCGGTGGGCTGTTTTGAAGACGTTTTCTTACTAAGCCAGGAAATATGTTTCTCGTATATATATTGAAAGAGAGTACAACGAAGAGGATGCCGGTGGTCGGCTCAAGAACCCTAATACAAATCGGTAGTTCTTAGATGTAATCCTAACCCTAGCTGTTTCGTAATGTCTACCCCCTTTTTGTTTGTCCTCACGTCTCCGTTTATAGACAGCTCCCCTCACGTCTCTATTTGCCTGGCCAAGCCGGATGTATGAGGTTCGGCGGCTAAAAAGGTGTCTGAGATGGAGTCCGCGTTGGTCGCACGCTTCGAGCCGCGAGCCCAGTCTCGACAAATGGCTTCAGACTCGTTGGGCCAGGCCAGCTATTTCATGGGCCCTGTAAGGGAATGCAATCCACCTCCTACAGTAAGCCCCCCCCGAGTCCATTGATGATCGGTGCAGACGGTCTCGGTGGTTTGTAAATCCTGGTTCGGAAATAGCACGGTTGGTGCGACAGACCGGTTCTTGCGTATGCTGGACATTACTTCGACATTTACTCAGCAGGTACTTATGCGTCGAGTTCTCGTATCGGACGGTTCAGGGGATGCGTATCCGTTCAGCGAGTAAAAGGATTCCCGTTTCAGGATATAACTTGTTTTGTAGAGATGCTTTCTGCGAGATCCCTTTTTGATGACTCCTGTCGCCGGTGATGGGAGCGTTTGAGAGATGATAATTCGACGATACGAACCCCTTTTATATCTGAGGGTCGACTGATCGCTGAAATCCGGATCGCCTGGAGAGAAGTCGAAAGGTTTTTGGGGCCAGGCCCATTTATGCTGGAAGTTGAAGGGTCGTGAGCGCTGTAGGCATTTTGAGCCCAACTAGGCCTCTTTTAGCCTTAATGATGACTTGTGGGAATCCCGCCGCATCCTCCTCTTATAAATAGAGGAGCTCTCTTCACTCCTCGCATTCTTCTCCGCGTTTACAGATATTCTTCCTCTCTCTCTCTACTTTCTCCCTCTAAATAGTGTTGTAGAATATATAGTCGTATCACGGTTAGGATGCGTTCATTGAGTAAATACACCCGGGAGGAGAAGGGGAAAGCAGTAGCCATCGATTCGGATCTAGCGAGATACGCGACAACTGGTGAACCTCTCGACGATTTTAACGTAGTGCATCGAGACGTGTTGATGGACGTGGCCGGTCTCGATATGGCGCAAAGAATGTTGGTAGTAGACGCCGAGAGACAGATTAGGGGCGAAGACAATGGTAACGCTGCAGCAGACCTCCTTGGCGATGGTCGAGTTAGAACGACGCATTCTAGGTTGGTCATATCCCGTTCGTCGAGAAGGAGACGAGCTAGACCTATAGTAGCCTATTCGATGAGGAGGAGATGCGCTGCAGGGACTATCCCTGAGGATACTTCTTCTCTCGCCCCGTGGCGGAATGTCGGAGATGGAAATTTCAGAAGGATGCCCGACATACCCGAAGAGAGGATGCGTTCAGCAGACGTTGAAGGACAATCATGGGAGCGGGTTCAGGCGACCAGATGGACTCCCAACACGGTACAACGGCTGTTAATGGACTGCAACACGGTTGGGGTGACGTACCTGATTTCGACGAAGGAAGAACGCCCCTGGTCCCCTCCCGTTGGCTATCAATGGGTCTACGAGTCCTACTTTCAGCTGGACACCAGACTTTGGTTCCCGATCCCTCTACTGATAACTGCGTACGCGTTCCGTCGGAGGGTGGCCATATGCCAATTCTTAAACAGCTCATTCCGTCTGGCAGTCGCGCTGTTGGTGATGGCCGCGGAGATCGGGGTATCTCTATGCCCTCGAGCTTTCAAGGAGTTGACGTCTGTCAAGCCCATGCCCAGTGGTCTTTTCTCGGTGAAGATGAGGCCAAAGTACAACATCATCACCAGTCACCCGAACAAGACGCAGAACTGGAAGAGTTTCTATTTCTATATTAAGTCCAATGAGCTTGCGTTTGTTGACCCGCCAGGCGATGACTTTCGTTTTCTTTGGAACGAACGTATTGGTAGATTGTCGTACCTAATATCTCAGTTTCCGTCTGATTTCTAACCCTGTTTTGTTATTTCTTTGTGGCGCAGCTGTTCATCCGTACTTGACTGGCGTTCCATTCGAAAACGCTCGAGCTTTAGTTGAGCTTGGACACAGCAAGTGGCCCGACATCAGCGAGGACAGATTTCTTCTAGCTTTGGATCGCATTGATAGAGGTAAAAACTTCTTCTCGCCATCCGCCTATTGGCTGTTCTTTGTTGTTATTATTTTCTGACGGTGGGAATTCGTCTCGCGCAGGTGACTGGGAGTCGAACGTACCTTTCCCTCTTCGATCCGGAAATAAAAGATCGTCCCTTTTTTCGAAAGCGGAGCAGCGAGAAATTGACCGTGCCCTGAGGATGAAGGAGATGCCGGACCTTTCCGCCGTCATTGAAGATCAGTTTTCTTCCAGAGCCGGTCTTATGAGAGCTCTAGACGGGTTTCGACTCGATGGCATGGGACCAGAGAATCCTGGCCTCGAGGTCAGTCCTTGCCTCAAAGGTTTGGAGGTTTCCCATCAACCTGCCGAGAAAATACGGCCGTCTACCGAAGGTTGGAAGAGGGTCCGAGAGGATTCCCCTGGAAGCGGTGACGGATCAGGTGGACAGGCAGAGGGGGCGCATCTCGAAGTTCAAGCAAGGAAGAAGAGGAAGAAACGCCGATCGTCCGAGAGAAGCCCAGTGACCGACGAGAGGGGAATGCCATTCTTGCAGGATGAGTCTCTCGAGGGCTTAGTTGAAGGGGGTTCGAGCGATGGCCCGAATTGTTTCGTCAGGTGGTGCATCGCACCTGATCCTCGAGTTGAGCAAGAAGCTGTTCTCAACCGGTCCTCAGAGAAGAGGAAGAAAAAGAAGAAGATAACTGACTTGGGGGGCCCCGGTCGACACTTCCGCAGAACCTATTCGTCGGACTCGCGCGCACGAGGATTCCATTGAAACTTCCAGAGATCCTCCGTTGGTGCGCGGGGGGGGGGGGTGAGGTTGGTGCCTCTGACGATGAGGAGAGGACGGCGATAACGTGGAGGCTGAAGCATCCGTTCCCCGACACGATCAACTTCACTTACGACGCCGACGCGCCGTTCCTATGCGATGGTCCCGAATGCGCGGCCTTGTTCCGCCAGATAAAAGGAAGTTCTGACGGCTTACTGGCTGTCGAGGATCTCGTATTCAAGGAGGTGTACGTTGAGGCGTCTCGCAGCCAGATGATGGTAAACATTTTCTTTCGCGGCTCACTTTACTCGAACTTGCCTTATTCTGACTTTGTTCTTATGTAGGCCACCGGCGGAATGAATTTTCTAGTTGGGCAATACGATGCTGAACTGAAGACTACTTCCGCGCGGCTGGGGGAGGCTCAGGAGAAGGCGAAAGCTGAGAAGGCGCGGAGGATCGCATTTAAGGAGAAAGTGAAGGTTGGTCTCGACGGGGCTGCTCGGGAGCACGACGAAGCTGTGAGTCGCAGTGAGCTTCTATCTAAGAGGGCCGAAGATGCTGAAAGCGAGCTAGGGATCACCCGGGCCTTGATGGAGAATCTTGTAAGCGAGAAGGCGGGCTGGGAGATGGAAAAGGCCATGCTTGAGCAGGAAAGGGCCGAGATTGTCGAGCGCAATGCAAGGGAGGCTAGTCGCCTCAGGAGCTCTCGGATTTATGAAGTTACCTGCGAACGAGCTAGGGTGCAGGCTGCCATGACCGCCAAAGCCGGCTGTCAGTTTTATCTCGTCTGCGGGTGGATCAGCCGCTTTGAGCCCTTCGACGAGGCGTGTTTCTTCTATAGCCAGTCTTTGGAATGCGAAAATGCCTTCAGATGATGCAAAGGAGAGGGGGCGATATCGCGCAGGAACGAGTTGACTTCTTCCAAGCAGAAGAGAATAATTGGAAGGAAGAAGCCGCCCATTTGTCGCCTAGACAACTCTCGGAGAGCGACCTGCTTCTGTCTCCCTTGGATCTTCAGTCGAGGTTCCTAGACCAAAGAGCTCCTCGTCACCTTGGAGGCCAAGTTCTTGGAGGATCCACAGTTCGATCCATGTGGTTCCAACGTTGGCCTGGTTGGTGGTGAGATGGTTGCTTCCCTTCGTACCCCGGCTCGTTCTTGCGAGGGTAGTTCTGAGGATGAGAACGACGATCCTTTGAGCCTCGGAGAATCGCAAGGCCAGTTGGAAAGCGACAAGGTGAGATCCATGGAAGAGGGACTGGAAGAGCACCAAAGCGCAGATCCCCAGATCTCAATTGTCGATCCCTCTCAACAAGTCCCACAAGAAGACGAGAATCCCGTCGAAAATTCGACTGTAGTTTGATTGCCCGTGGTTTACTTGCTCCCCTTTTTGTACTTGTCTTTGTTGTTGTCTTGATAAAATTACTTTCACGTCTCTTTTTTTTGGAATTCGCTCGGAATTTCTGTGTATTTCAAACTCTTGTTCGGAGAAAATATTTGTGAGTTGCTCTTTTGCTGTTCCAGTAATCCGTAACAAACCTCCGGAACTTAGGCTTCCTTTCTTTACTTGTTGCTTGACTTGATATCCACCTTCAAAGGCTGTTGGGACTTTGAAATGTATTTGAGACTGTTGTATTGAACTTCATTAAACATGAGCTTTTCTCAAGTCCTATGTGAATTACCATAGGGATTTTAGAACTAACCGAGTGTGAAACTTTTACTTGGTTTCTTAGGTAAATCGCCGTAGGGACTCAGAGTTTGTTTGTCGCGAGATTTTACTCGACAGTTCAGGTGAGTCGCCGCATGGGCTCAGAGCGTTTGTCGCGAGTTTTTACTCGACTATTCAGGTAAGTGCTGTATGTACTTAGAATTTGTCTGTCGCGAGCTTTTACTCGACTATTCAGGTAATTCGCTGTACGGACTTAGAATTTGTCTGTCGCGAGTTTTTACTCGACGTTTCAGGTAAGTCGCTGTATGGACTTAGAATTTGTCTGTCGCGAGTTTTTACTCGACTATTCAGGTAAGTCGCTGTATGGACTTAGAATTCGTCTGTCGCGAGTTTTTACTCGACTATTCAGGTAAGTCGCTCTAAAGGACTTAGAATTCGTCTATCGCGAGTTTTTACTTGGGAAGACCGTTCGACTTTCGGCCGATGAGGTAATCTGTTCTCTTTTTGCACTAAAGTAACTTACTCATAGAATTCGGTTGCCCAAACCACCATCAAGTTTATTAAAGGGAGGAAGATTTATTGACTCGACCGATCGTGACTGATTTGGTCCAGCCCTTTGGGTATGAGTCTAATTTGGACATACCCGTTCGTTGGGAACGAGTATTGGTACGTGGTCTGAGGCACAATGCACAGGTGCGTTGCCTGGCCATAGGTATCGGGGGTCGGGTATATGGTGCCGAGGACGCGGATGCGTTTTACTCGTTTTCGTCGCTTCGCAATTCCCTAAGGGCCGTGCGGAAGGGAGTATAGGCTTTTTTTTTTCTTTTTTTATAGTATAGCTGGACAGCCGGAGGGGCTGCCTGCGTACCCCGATAGGGATCAGGCCATTGGTAGTTCGATTGAGCCGAGCAGAAGTGACTCGATGAGTGCATTTTCCCGGTGACGAGTAAAAGTGACTCGTGATGAGTGCATTTGCTCGTTTTTTTTAAACGTAGTATCGTTTCAGGTGCATGGAATTCCATGCCCTCATGAAGAGTTCGCCTAACGAAGCTGTGATTCGGTATACTCTAGGCTTTATAACTTGGAAGATCTTATATGGTCCTTCCCAGTTGGCCCCGAGTTTGACTGCTTTCCATTCCTTTGTGTTTTCAAAAACTTTTCGCAGGACCGAATTGCCAAGTGCGAGAGGTCAGGATCGGACCTTCTTGTTGTAGTAGCTTTCGATCTGATGTTGATAATTCTGGATGCGGAGCAGTGCTTGGTCGCGCCTTTCTTCTATCGCGTCAAGCGCGTCTAAGAGCATTTCTCTGTTGAGTTCGATGTTTTACGGAATTGCAGACCGACGCAAAACTCGTTACGTTCACTTCTGCCAAAGCCATAGCTTCGACGCCGTAAGCGAGCGAGAAGGGCGTTGTTTTAGTCGCTCCCCTCGGTGTCTTTTGATGCGACCAGAGGACCCCGTGTAGTTCGTCTGCCCAACATCCCTTTTTAAGTCGAGCCTTTTCTTTATACCGCTTGACCGTTGCTCTGGGGGTAACGCGGGGAAGCTGTGTTCATGCAAATCTTCCAACTGTCGCAGAACTCACGAAACTTGCCTGAGGTAAAATGGGAGCCATTTTCAATGATGATTTTGTAAGGCAACCCATGGCAACAAATGATATTTTTCCATACAAAGCCTTGGACTTTGGTGTCCGTGATTGCGAGAAAGGAATCGGCTTCAAACCATTTCGTGAAGTAGTCGGTGAGGACTAAGATAAAGCGGCGCTGTCGAGAATTTGGCATCGGACCAATTATGTCCATTCCCCACCGCATGAATGGATATGGGGCCGTCATGGTTTGTAAGGTTTCCTTTGGACAATGTATCGTTGGAGCGTGGCGTTGGCAGGAGTCGCAGTGTTGTACGTAGAGCTGGCAATCTGAGTTCATGGTGGGCCAGAAGAATCCGAGATTCATTATAATTAGAGCCAACGCACGCCCACCCGCGTGGTTCCCTGCAGCACCCTCATGCGTCTCGGCCATGACCAGCTCGGTGTCCTCCCCGTGAAGGCATTTCAAGAGTATTTTGTCGGTGGTGTATTGGTAAAGGGCCTTGTTGGTGGAAACTTAATTGGAACTACTCGTTTTCAAGCGTCGCGCAGCCCATTTGTCGGCGTGTAGTACGCCGTTCCTAAGGTAATCGATCAGTTGGGTTCGCCAATCCAGGAGAGACTGCTCTTCTCGTTCCGGGGAGGCGCCGGGCGGTTCGTTCGAGACATTGGTGGGTTGACTAGAGATTGCAATGACATGATCTGACTCGTTTCTGGTCGTGCGAATGCTTGGTTCGTTGATGTGATGGATTGGGATTGTTCGCTCGACATGATCCCCAAGCTTGCTTCCTAGGGCGGCAAGGGTGTCGGCACAAACGTTTTCCCCTCGGGGAACCTTGATAAGTTCGAAGAAGTCGAACTTTTTCGCTAGTGTGTGAACGAGTTTTAAGTATGCGTCCATCCTATCATTCCTGGCGTCGTAGTCGCCGCTGAACTGGATTGTGACCAGTTGAGAGTCACAGTAGGCGCTGACGCGCTTCGCTTTAACTGATTTAGCTAAGCGAAGTCCGGCGATTAACGATTCGTACTCCGCCTCATTGTTAGAAGCGACGAATCCAAAACTGAACGATTGCCAAATCAATTCGCCCGTTGGAGACTGTAGCTGAACTCCAGCCCCAGAGCCTTTACTCGTATAGGACCCGTCGACGTGAAGGATCCAATTCTGGCTCGGTAGGAGGAGATCTTGTTCCAATTCTGGGGAGAGCTTGATCAGGAAGTCGGCCAAGACTTGAGACTTGGCCGCTGTACGGTTCTTGTAGGTTATGCCGTGCTCGCTGTGTTCGATGGCCCATTTAGAGAGTCTACCCGATTGGTTGATGTTTTGCATGACGTTGCGCAGAGGCTGGGTTCTAAGAACTTCGATCGCGTGCGACTGAAAATTAGGACGTAACTTTCTCGCAGAAGTAACGACTGCAAGAGCCATTTTCTCGAGAATCGGGTACCGTGTCTCGGGGTCTGTCATGAGTTTGCTGGTATAGAACACGGGCTTTTGATCGCCCCTAAATTCTTTGATTAGGACGCTGCTCACGGCTGTCGAGGATACAGCGATGTATAGCGAGAGAATGTCTCTGTTCTCGGGTTTTGAGAGCATGTGAGGCATGGTCAAATACAGTTTGAGCTGTTGGAATGCTTCCTCGCACCTGTCGTCCCAAACGAACTTCTTATTTCCCCTGAGTAGGTCGTAGAAAGGGAGACACTTGTCGGTTGATCGAGTGATGAATCGATTTAAGGCGGCGATCCTTCCGGTTAATCGCTGTACTTCTCGACTGTTCCTCGGGCTGGGAAGATTGAGTATTGCTGATATCTGCTAAGGATTCGCTTAGATTCCTCATTGAGTAACGATGTATCTTAGGAACTCTCCTGAGGGAACTCCAAAGGTACATTTAGCCGAGTTAAGTTTCATGCCGTACTCGTTAAGTGTTTGGAAGCAATCTTGCAGAGGCTTCAGGTGGTCAGTCGCGTGGAGCGACTTATCTATCATGTTGTCGATGTAGACTTCCATAGTTTTTCCAAGTTTGTCGCCAAACATCCGGTTCACGAGCCTCTGTTACGTTGCTCTGGCATTTTTGAGGCCGAAGGGCATCACCTTGTAGCAGTAGGTTCCTCGATCCGTGATAAACGCCGTCTTTTCGCGGTCATCGCGATGCATTGCTATATGATTATAACTGGAAAAAGGCGTCTATAAACGTCAACAGCTCATTCCCCGCTGTAGATTCGACCAATCAATCGATATGAGGAAGTGGAAAACTATCCTTTGGGTAGGCTTTGTTTAAGTCGGTGAAAACGACGCAGACGCGCCATTTACCGCTCTTTTTTCTTACTACCACTGGGTTGGCTAACCATTCTGAATAACGAACTTCTGTGATGGGTCCGGCACCGATCAAGCGTTCGACTTCTTCGTTTACTGCCTTGGATCGCTCGGGGCCAAGCTTTTGTCGCTTCTATCGGATAGGTTTAAAAGTCGGGTCGATGTTAAGTTCGTGAGGGGTAATAGTCGGATCGATGCCTTTCATATCGGACGTAGTCCAAGTGAAGGTGGACGCGTTCTGTTGGAGAAATGAGGAGATTTTCCGACGCATTTCTTCGGACAGATAGGCACCATTGCGTACGATCCTGCTGGGGTCGTCATTATCGATTGATATCTCAAGGAATTCTTCCTTCTACGGGCGTACTTTGTGGACCCACTTTGATACCGAGTTGACATTGGGAGAAGACTGCTGGAGTTTAACTGTTGCGATCAGAAGATCGCGGGCTGCTTGTTGGTCGCCTCGGAGGGTGCGTATCTGGCCGTCGGGCCCTGGGAACTTGACGCATTGATGGTAAGTTGATGATACAGCTCGTACAGAATGTAACAAAGGGATTTTGAGGCTGGCATTATACGGCGCCTTGGTGCTGATCACAGAAAACTTGACCGACCTTATGAGTCCGTTCGCGTATAGTGGGAGTCGAATTGTCCCCAGCATTTCTTCGGACGATCCGTTGAACCTGGTCAAGGTTCAGGATGATGGTTTTATGTCGTGAATGTTGATCCCCATCTTGTCAAGCGTATTCTGGAAGATTAGGTCGACAGAGCTGCTGGTGTCTATCATAATCTTGGTTACTTCGCAGTCACCGATTCCGAGCTCGACGAGAAGCGGATCATTGTGCGGCATGTGGACGCCAATCGCGTCCATTGGGGAGAAGACGATTGGCGGAGCGCTTTCTGGTTTGAGCGGCCATTTTTGAGAGGTGGCCGCTTGTCGCCTATAGTCTTTTAAGGAACATAATGAATCGCCGCATAGCGGTGAACCACCCATTACTACATTTAGGTATTCCGCTCGCGAGGTTTGTTTCAGGCCAATCTGTATACGAAGGTCGAATGTTGTGTCGTTATCGGCCTCAGTTATCTTTTGGCGAGAACTTTGATTGTTGAGTTTATGTCGGAGATCTGACGGCTTGGTGCGATTAAGTTGAATCCTGAGATCGTCCGCTTTAGAATTGAGTCGGCCTCAGAGGTCTGAATCCTTAGGCCATCCATCGTGTCTTTAGGGTGAATTTTCCCTCGCGACTTTTCTCGCTTTGGAAGATTCGATTGCATCCCGTAAGTTGGGGGTAATATCGCGGGGGTCCCGGTCATCTATTACCCTTCGCTTCACACTGTCCCTCAGATCCAAAGCGGTGACTCGAGGGTTACTCAACGGGATGCTTGATCTTGCGCTGAGTTTTTATTTTATTTTGACTCGCAGGTCTTCGGAGTCACGAGGGGTTTCTTCGTCCGATGAGGCATTTTGACGGGACAAGATTACCTGGACGCGCCGTCGGTGTCGCGGTTTCTCTTCCTCAGCTGATGAATCCTGCTTTTCTTTGTTTCTCGGGACGACTTCAGACCTTGGAGCTCCTGCGTCGCTTCAGTACGCCCTTCTTTGTTGCTTTTGTACCTTCTTTTCCTTGTTTTTACTCCAGCTATTAGCGTTATTTTGCTTGGGCTTGGGCGGCTCGACTTTGGTTGTGCCATTGCTGAAGGATTCCAGGAGCGCTTCATGCAGCTGTTTGCTTTCACGAATATCGTGACCTTTCATCTGATGGTACTCACAGAGTTTGTTTAGATCGACGACGTTGGACGTTCCTGCGGATGCTTCGGCCTTTCTGTCGGCGTCTTTGTTCTCTGTTGGTTGGGGCTAGTGGTTCCATCTTTTTCCGCGCACGATCAACGCCGAGTCTGGAATTTTTTCTTCGTTAACGACGTAGAGGAAGCCTTTCTTGGAATTGGTTTTGTCGTTAGCCGAGTGTTGTCGCGGCTCTTGTCGCAATTCTGACGTTTTCTGCATCAACTTAGAAGCATTCTGCCTAGTCATGATTGCCGAGTATCTTCCTCCACCCTGACGAAGTTGTTGGATCGAGCTATGGCATCTTGTAGGGAAGTCATTGGATTATGATAGAGGTCGTCTCGGAACTTCATGTGTACGTATAGGGTGTTCATCAAGGCGTCTATGGCGATGGCATCGGGAACGTTCACCTTTGACACTATGTTTTTGAACCTTTCCATGAAATCACGGAGTGATTGTCCCGGTGCTTGGGATAACTTCTATAAGTCCGAGGCGGTCGCTCCTTGGCTGGTGAACATTATGTAATGTTTTAGGAACGCGGTAGATAGGTCATGAAAGCTGTCGATGGAGTTGTCTGGAAGCCGAGAGAACCAGTTGAGCGTTGGTTTGTCGAAGCTTTCAACGAAGAGCTGACAGGACTCGGCGTCTTTCTCGGCATCAGAGAAATTTGCGCGTGCCAGGGCGATGTAAAAGGCACGGACATGCTCAGCAGGATCCGAGTCTCCTGGAAAAATTGGTAAGTGGATCTTCTCCGTGGGTCGGAGACGTACGTTTCTGATTCTCGCGGAAAAGGGGGTCCGGAACGTCGCAGCTAGGACTCTGTCGATCTGCGGGGCTGAGCTTGTTACGCGGTGTATTTTGGAGTTGATCTCCATGAGTGACTGTTTTAGCTCGGTGAATTCTCGGGAAGTTTGCAGATCTGAACTGTCGTTTGGCGGGACGGTGCGTGGGAGTTGAGCGGCCTCGTCGCCTGTCGCGCGAGATGGGTCCTCGGCCGTGGGTTCGCCCTGCTGTTTTGTGTTGGTTTTAAAGAGCCTTCTGCAGACAATAGTAGGGTTACTCGTGGGACCAGCCAAGGTGGGGGCGATGGTGGCGAGTTGCGCGTTAGTGGCTTTCTGAACCTATTATTGTTATAAGAGGCGTGCCATGACAGTGTTCATGCACTCTGTTACGGTCGGTGTGGCGACGGCGGGAGCGGGCTCCGGCCTTTCGTCGGAAGCGGCTGAATCGTCGGTCATACTTTAACGTTACTTCAAAGGTATCCCCACGGTGGGAGCCAACTGTTTGAACCGAGTTCCGTCGGTTTGTATCAAAAGACTGAACTCATCGGTGGACTGTTTTAAAGACGTTTTCTTACTAAATCGGGAAAGATGTTTCTCGTATATATATTGAAAGAGATTACAACGAAGAGGATGCCGGTGGTCAGCTCAAGAACCCTAATACAAATCGATAGTTCTTAGATGTAATCCTAAACCTAGCCATTTCGTAATGTCTACCCCTTTTTTGTTTGTCCTCTCGTCTCCCTTTATAGATAGCTCCCCTTTAGGGTTTTCTAGGTCGAATCGCTTAATGGGCCTTGCTCGAGTGGGCCGACAGCT
>CAJHQP010001089.1:87500-132518 GCA_905132765.1 Moricandia arvensis
CAAAGGGCGCATTTCCCAGTAGATTTCTGACGTTGATTCCGTCATAACCGATTTTGAACCCAAAAGTTAGCCCCCCGCTCGTCAGAAATGTGATGTTCTTGTGAGCGTTTTTTGGGCATAATGGATGAATTAGGCGGAATCTGACGTCTGAAGCCTGGAGGTGAAATAGTGAATCCTTTCTTCTCTAAATATGTGGAGTGGGTGTTCAAATTTTTCACTTGCACATTTCCACAAAAGTTTTTCAAGAATCAAAAGATTTTTCCTCTGTTTCCTTCCTTTGGTAAAAAATAAAGTTATGTCTTTGAGAAGAAAGGTTTCCTCAAAGTCTCATGACGACCGCTCTGTCCCTGATGGTTCCAGCTCGCAACACAATGATGTTGGGCCAAAGGTGGAATTCTCGGCTCACTTGGTTGATCCTGAAGAAGCTGAGGCATACTGGGCATCCAGGGGAGAAGTGAAACCTCCCAAACCTGGTACGTGGGCCTTGCCTTCGTTTCGTGACAACCCCGTAGAGGGTTGTCCCAGGAGAAGTTGTTTGAATGGGCTTGCTGCTATTCGGAGCCATTGCCGAGTTCCTGAATTAGTCGAATTTCTTCTTCTAGAGGCTGGAGAGGTCACTGAGTTTCCGGCCGAGGGTTACTTTATGTTATATGAGGTGTACCTGATGCAATGTCATTTGTGGTTTCATATTCCTGAGATCATCGCGCAACTTCTCGACTGTTCCAAGATATCGATTAGTCAAATAAATCTGTGTGGTTTGCATCATATTGTCGGGATTCTCGTGCTGAGTTACAAATTAGGTATGACCCTCGATTCCAACCATCTCGACGCTTTGCTTAAACCGGTCGGGGAGTCGTCCATAGTTCAGTTGAGGCCTCGGTCGGGGATTACGATCATAAGGGAATTCGTGTCAAACTATCATAACTGGCGGAAGCATTTCTTTTTCATCTGCATTGACGATGCGTCTGTAGAAGCAAATGGCCTCTCCATCTTAAAGACTAAATGGGGTCTGAAAGGTATCCTTGATCAAGTGTCTCCCCCTCTTTTTTTTGGTTTTGGTGAAGTTCGATCTCTAATATATTTGTTTACATTTTATTTTTTAGAGACTAATCTTTTCCCTCCGAGTCCGGAAGGTCTGGATACCATCCGAGACTTGCTTCGCGGTCGCCCGTGTTTTTGGGCAACGTTTAACCCAAAAAGAGTCTTTCATGCTGTTGCTCTCCACCGTTCTCGGTACCAGCCAGATCTTCCGGTAGAGGAAGGATCAGAGGCGACCATGGAAGGATTTGTTCCGTGCGCGGTTCGCACGAGAGAGGAAAGATCTAAGATTCACAAGGACAAACACATCGTTGTCGAGGATGAAGCGGCTAACGAGCGGTGCTCCTCCGACAATATACTAAGATAATACATAAATAGTCAAGTAGGAGGGAATAGTGTTGAACGGGAAGATCTCGATGAGCTGCTTGGTTTTGACTATCCTCCTGGCGTAGGTGGATCTAGCGAGACCCTAGAGTTTACCCAAGCGTCGAGGATGGTCAACGGGGTAAGTTTTTATTGTTCTCTTTTGAGGACGAGCTTTTTCTTAACTTTGAGATACTTCGCATGGTCTTCTTATGATGAACCGAGCACTTGACGCGAGCTGCCAGGAGGCATGCATGGCTCAGTCAGGGCTGAGACAGCCAACAATGAGATTGCTCGTCTGAGAGATGAGTTCGAAAGTTCTCGTCGTCGTGAGAGGGAATCCGTCGCGACGGAGGTTCGTCGCGCTTATAGGCGAGGGAAGAGAGAAATGGCTGAAGTCATGAAGACTCGTTGAGAAAAGTTCTCGTATGAATTCGAGGAGCTTATGAAGGGTTATAAGGACTTCAGGGATTATCGTGAGTGTTGCGGCGCTGTAGGCAGATTATACCTTACGCAGGCCCCTGATTATTCGTTCGGTGCCAAATATGTGAGGCAGACCGGGCGCATGAACGAGAGGGATAGGGACTTTGCGATTCCTCACATCGAGGACAGGATTTGGTAACAATGGGACCCAATTCCTGGTTTTCCCGACACGATGGAGGCCGAGGCGGGGACTGCCGATGAGACGGGTGAGGTAAAACAGTCGACGGTTCCCATGGATGTCAATGACTATTCGCCCGGTAGATCGATGACCTGGTGCTTTGATTTTGATGAGTAATCACGAGGTTATGACTGATTTGGGAATGCGTTTCTTCTGCATTATTGTATATTTCTGTTTCGTTCGTTGTCAGCCGACTGTGGTCGTATGTAGCGAGACTGGCCAAGTGTGGCCTTGAATCCCTATCTTTTATTAGCTTTCATTGGAACAGTGCTTTTATGATAAGAGCGTGTTTAAAAAGATGTTTGGAATTTGTTTAGTGTAGAAAGAAAACTCGAGTTGTCATCTCGACTTCCTTCTTTTTTTGCAGATCATCATATTAGTTGTTCGTACGAGATGTTCGAGGAGTTTTCAAAGTTTTCAAGAACGTTTAGATACGAATGAAGAGACATGCTTTTAGGATCTAGTTCTTTTTGATGTCATACCTTGAGACGTTAGAGACCAGTGTGCTGGGTTTAGGGCAAGACCTAGGTTTACTTTCGGCTTAAGGCTTTGCGATGACTAATCGGCTTTTGTTTTGTCTGTTTCAATTTTAACCTGACTCTGTTCCGATTTAAAGTCCGCGATAGGTTCTCGGCTTATATGACTTGTCTGATCGGAGTTGAGCATCTCTTCAGGGACAATTTTTTAGTCTCCCAAAAGTGTTGACCAAAATTTTGGATTTCTTTTATAGCGCACTATTTATCCTAGTCGGATGTGCGAGGATTTGTCCTTAGGACGGACCTGGGTGCGTTCGTTTAAGATGGATAAAGTGCTTGGCAGGGCTAATTGCCGAGTGTTTTATAGTTTGCGAATGGACTGAGGGTGTGTTCTTGAAAATTCAGACGACATCTCGCCTATTTTTTCTCGAATTTTAGTTTGTGTAAGTAATGCTTTGAGCATATGGGACCAGGGTCTTGTGCTTCGGCCGGGAATCAAATTTGATGATTCAACCGAGATAAGATAGTGTGAAGTTGATCCGTTTCGAGGCAAAACAATTTTTCGCGAGTTTCCGATTCTGGGATGGTGCAATAATCGTTTTGCTCGTATATGGATGTATAACATAACGTTTCTTTGCGGGATGATAGCAAATTTGCAAAATTATAAAGAAGTCTTTATTACCAAAAAAGTTTTAAACTTTCGAGTGCAACTTCAAAATATTTATTTATGAATGTGGGAATATACATGTATTCGTATATGTACCCACTCCCCCCCCCCTATTTTTTGGGAGGGGGATACTGAACTCGTGTTTTGACAAGCTGCCTACATACCTCTTTCGAAGATCAAGCCATCTCGTAGTTCTGCTTGTCTGGGCGAGTCTATTTATTCGGCCGTTGTGTTTGTGTTGACTGCATCAGTTGCTGGATCGACGTCTTCCGTTGGACTTGTATTCTTCGGTGGGCTTGATGCGTCGGGCACTGGAACTGGTTGTTCACTGGCTGTTGCTTGAGCCGACGGTTCTGGGTCGTCCTTGTCTGAAGTATTTTTGGTGGTTGCCTAAGAATATCCTCGGGCGTTTAACCTTTGCCATCTGGCGTTTAACCTTCGCCTAACTCGATGTTCATCCTTTTGAGACTGTCGCGAAAGATGACGTTGACCGTGCTTCCCGTGTCGATGAGAACCCTAGAGACCTCGAGATCTCTTATCACAAGATTAATTACGAGTGGTTCGCAATGTGGCTGATCGACTCCTCCGGCCTCTTCTTTGTTGAAAGTGATTGCTCTTTTTGGAGTGTCAGTTATCGTGGGCCAGATCGGCGAATTCGCGCTTGTCTCGGCCTGGCGCTGATAAGCTTTGATGGCCGAGACGATATCGCTGCAGAATTGTGATCCGCCGATGATCATGTTTACCCTGCGACGGTTACTGTGTTGCCCTTCTCGTCCTGCCTTCTTCCGCGATTTTCCCCCGAATGGTCCGCTTAGGAAGGTTCCTCCGTTTGAGGAGTCGTGTCATTTTTTGGGGGGCGATCCGAATCGCATATGAGATCTTTCACGCTGGAGACTTTGGCGAGTTCTCCGGAAAGCAACTTTGCGGCCAATCTCGAACCAAGAACTTTGCAGTTAATGGTCGAGTGTCCGTGCGTTTGGTGAAAGTCGTAGAAGGCGTTATTTTTGTAATTTGGATTTCGGGTCCACGTGTTACCCATCGTCCGTTCTTGCTCCGATCCGGAGATAATAGCGTATCTATGTGCTCCCTGCGTTTCTTCGTCTCTGTGCTGGACGCTTTTGTTATTAAGGGGGGTTTTTCTTCTTTTATTTCTGCTTCAACCCCGGGTCGTTTGACGCATTCTTTGTTGGCTTCCATTTCTGGGACAAAACCTTGGTCTCCTCTTCGGTGATGATGTAAAATGTGGCTTTGTGAAGCGCGGCCTGGATTGTACACTGTTTTTCCAAAGTTATCCACTTCCAAAACTTTGACTTGAACCAGAGTGTTTTTCGAAGTTTGTCGATTGCGACTTTGTCGCTTATCCCGCTGACTCTAGCCATGACGGTTTTGAACCGTTTTATGAAATTGCGGAGAGTTCCGTCCTCTCCATGGGACAAGCTCCAGAGGTCAACATCGGAGGTTTCTCGATCGATGAACATCGAGTATTGCTTGAGGAATTTTGAGACGAGCTGGCGGAAGCTCCCGATGGAGTTCCGCCTGAGGCGAGAGAACCATTCTAGCGCTGCTCCACGGAGGTTTTCTACAAAGAAGCGGCATTCACCGGCGTCTCTCTAGTTCTCTCTGAACCTGGCTCTATCCATTGCGACCTAAAAAAGCATGTAGGTGTGCTTTAGGATCAGTAATTCCATCGTATGGCATCACTTTGATCTTCCCAGGATCCGAAAGCCTGGTTTCAGTGATACAAGTAGTAAAGGGTGTTTTGCGAGCCTCTTTGAGCAGCAGATCGATCTCCGGTGTGGTGATAGTAGCGTGGTGGATTTGGACTTCACCGCCCTAACTTCGGCCACCGTTTTCATGAGATCATCGCGGAGATGGTGAATTTTGGAACTCTTGCTAGCAGATTTCCGACTTTATTAGCGTTTGCTGCGAGTGCTCCGAGTTTGTTCCTCGGCCAGTTCTTCCAGTTCATTCCAGAAGATAGCTCCTTCTTCTTTGTTCATAGGGTTGTCGAACTGGGATTCGTCCCGAGCTGCTTGGCTCCTTCTGCAGCGCGGATGTATGTCTGCGTCTTCAGTTGTGGGTTCAGATTCCACGTCGACACGTTCGACTTCTCCTCCTTCTTTATCTTCTTCAATAGGAGAAAGATCTCTCGGGTTCTTCCGTGTTGGAGCTAGGGTTACTTCATCGGGATTTTGTCCAGAGTGTTTGCCTTGCGTGTTGTCGAACCGGTCCAAAGGTGTTGCGAAGTTAAGTGTTCTTCCGCGGATTCGGGTTGTTCCACGCGTAAAGATAGCCATGATCCTCCCTGTAAGGGTTTCAACTTGTTTAGCAAGGGAGTTCATGACCTAATCCTTTTTTGCCGACTTCTGCTCAAAAGTCCAGAACATCTTCTTCACATCCTCCAATGCTGCGGTACTTGCGTCGGCGTTGATCGCAGTGACATTCTTCGCTGGAGTGTTTCCAACGTTTTTGTCGATGATTTTCTCGTCACGACGCTGTTGGTTGTTGAGATCTGACATGGCTTTATTAAGCGTTGATGGTGGAGAGTTGGATTGATCCGTACCCCGCCCCCTCCTTCTAGCGCCAGACTGTTGGAACCGAAATTCGCACTGCCAATTTCCGTTTAATTAGGAAAGCATGGTAAACCCTAGTTTCCCAGAGGTCCTGGATATCTTCTACACCACACGCCAATCAATCAAAATACGAAGTAAAGATGGAAAATAAAGTAAGAATCGAAGAGAGAAAATAGATGTCTTATTCCGAATTTGCGTATGAGCGTTTACAACAGGATAGGAGCCTTGGCTATGAGAGCTGTTGGCGAGGTCCCTAGTTCTAACAACCTAAGACTGCAAAACCCTAGTTAAGTCGCAGCTCAAATAAAAAAACGGAAAGTTGCCAAAATGATTTAAGTGCTATGTTTGCTCTGAGTAGAGATTTTTGTTTGTCCCTTGCATCATCACCCTCGAAGTCCTTATATACTCCTCTAGAGGCGGTCTGCTCTTTCTCCTTCTGCCCTTGGTTGAATTTATCGCTTCGCGGAAATATTCCTTTTTTTCCTCGATCTTCCTGATTATCTTTGGAAACTTAACATATATCCTCCGATCTTGACATTTATCTTCCGAACTTAACATTTATCCCTTCCTACAAAATAAAAGATAAACCGTCACAAAGTTTGGGCTTGATTTCGGATAAAATCGCGAGTGGGCCATTAGCCGAGTTTTAGACCTTCTCGGGCCGTTTGTTGACTTAGGCGTTTTACGATTTTATCGAAAGAGCATTCCTAAGACGAAGTCGTCCGAGAGTTAGGATATTTCATATGGGGCATGCGACTCCAGGTGTTTAGTTAACCGTTATCGTCTTACACGATCAACCCGATCCTTTCACGAGAAAATGAGTTCTTTCGGTAGAGTTCTAACGTCAGCCTCGATCGAGACGAAACAAAGATAAGTTCGATCAAGTTTCCAAAGAGGGAGTAATGAGGACGAGGTGAAAATGGATTGATTGATCCAACTCCCCGAATGGGCGAGACAGATTGCTTGTGCTACCTAATCAGCCTGTTTGGCGAGTTGGGTTTGTCCAACTCGCCGAACGGGCAAGTTGGTTGGCCCACACTCTCCAGCTCGCCGAACAGGCTCCCAACTCGCCCGTTTAGCGAGTTGGACCGGTCCAACTCGCCAAACGGGCAAGTTGGTTGGTTCTTGTGGTTCGATTTGCCCGTTCGATGAGTTGGACGTCTTGCTCGGCCAACTTCTCTGTCCGGAGAGTTGGATGATCTAGTCTTCTAGTCGTTTCGTTGTGTTGACGGTCGGGGATACATTGACCTGAGGTGTTAAGACAAACTCTTCTTGATGGGTCACTTATGCAGACCATTCATTCGTGGTCAGCCGAGATTTGACTTCGAGTTTTCCAGTTCCCTTTTTCCGAGATATTATCTTTTTTTTTCACAAAGGGCGAATTTCCTGGTAGGTTTCTGACATTGACTCTGTCGTAACCAAATTTTTACCCAAACAACAACTCAACAAATACTAATTTGACTCACCCATCTACTGATCTCACTTCTTTGCATAATAATTAAATGCATGCTTTACCTTAGGAGTATCGATTAAAGGAGACAAGGACTCAACTCCTGCAAATATGCATACATAGGTATAAAGCTTTTCATGATCCTTTTCTTCCCTCTTCCCTCTCTGAATCTTCTAAGATCTCAAAATCAATGGGTTGCCTCCTATAACTTACTAAACAGTGGGTTGCCTCCTACTAAACGCTTGCTTATAGTCTTAAGCTCGACTTTTGGACTTCTGGACTAGTAAGGTGGTTCATCGAACCAATGTGGAAGGCAGGTATCCACATACTCTCTGCTCTTCTAGAACCATGCACTAAAGAAGCTTCTCACAGCTTTTTCTGCTCTGGTTTTCTGGTTGTCCATCCTTCTCTGAGCAATCGCCATTCTACTCATCCTTTCTTTGAGTGTTTGAATGCATCCCATCAACATGTTAAGCCTGGCATCTGTGGGCTCTGAAATATCATTCAATTTCTGGTAGATATTATCACTCATCAAGTCTTGAGAAAGGTAAACTCCATCAAGCTTGTCTTACAATAACTTCTCTGTTACCAGCCTCTGCCTAAATGCTGCTTGATCACTAACGATTGATGGCCAAGTGTTTCCGTTGGTTGATGCTGAACCGACTGCCCCAATCGATTGTTGTTGTCTGAAGATGTTCTCAGATCCATTGGCCATTGCGAGTATGTATAGTATACTCTCTTTGGATACATTGAGAAATTTTCCATCCATTGCTCGTGCGTATCCATCTGGTTCCCTAATAATTCCAAACTCATCTGGTATGAGATAACCATAATCTTCATCGTATCCTACTGGATTGTCGTCAATCGATGGTATTGGATCACCAACGATCGATGTTGCATTCTAGGTTCCATAGGATTCTCTGAAATTTCCAGCCTCCCCTAGTGCAAGAGCACGGTACTCAATTTCGTCTTCTTAAAAATAGGAAGTGTCGTGACATGAGTTAGCCATCTCACAGTATTACCGTCTAGTGTAGACTATGTCTTCTTGACTGTCTTCGTCATTCTGATCTGTGGCATGACCGTCCACCAATGTCAAGTGTTGGGTATCAATCGATTCTTAAGGGTGGGTTTCGTTAAGTTTCTGGATGTAGTTGCCATCGACTGATACCAAGGGTTGGGTATCGATCAATGCTGTGTCTGCAGGCTCCTCATCTTGGTCTTAATTTCAGAAGCATGTAGGAACTAAGGCTGGATCATCCCTCAATTCTATCAGAGTAGCCTTGTTCTTGACTTTAATAGGTTTATTAAAGTTATTTGGATCAATCAAGGATATATAAAACCTATTTGTCTTCATGTCGCAGATAGCTCCAACTGTGGCCATGAATGTTCTTCCAAGGAGTAAGGAAGATTCCAGTCAATCTATATATTAATCACATGGAAGTCTAGTGGGACTTAGGCTTTGCAAATCTGCACTAGGACTGCCTATCCATCGTGAATTCACCTTGGAGCAATCCACAAAAGTGAATGAATGACTGGAAGGCTCCAATTTCAGGATCAGCTTCTCTGCCATAACTCTAGGCATGATGCTGATTGCCGATCCAGTATCGCAGAGAGCATTGGGATACTGGTGGCCTTTGACAAAACATGGAATCACAAACTTCCCACGATTACTTTTCTTCTTTATAGTGATCCTCTGCTTCAGTTTCTCTCTGAGGTCATTGAACATGCGCTCTATGTCCTCATCTGTCTCCTTGGATTCCCTAAAAACATCCACAATATATGGGTCTATTACGCTTCATCAATTTGAGTATATAAAAGAATTTTAAAAACTCTTTTCGCAAAGCCATCCACCTCTTTGTCAGTTGCTTCTCTACGCAGATGTTTAGGGATCTTATACTGGAAAGATCCCTACCGAAAGACATAACACTTTCTACTTGGAAATATCCTTCTTGATCTTATCTCTCTTCAATTCTTGCCAAAAATCATCACTTATAATGCACTGACGTGGTGTTTTTGACTAGCTTCTCCTTTCTCCTAAGTCAGGGTCTCATGTCTCTAGATGGTCTCACTTGTCTTGGATCACATGATTCTCCAACTTCTTAACATGAGTGCTTCTTCTTCTACTTCTTCTTCTTCCATGATATAAAGAAAATGAAAATTGGGGTAAGAAACCTACCAACCAGCTTTAGAAAAACACAAATCAAATATTGCTACAATTAAACTTGTAATAGTACTACAGTAGTTAAACTAGTTGTACCAGTTAAACTATTATTGTTGTAGTCCAAATACCAAACATTAATACTTATGCATCATTTTCGAAATTGTGATGGATTATGCATTATCTTTTGGAGTATACTCTTCCAGAGCTTATACTACTACATTTTCTGGTTCGGTAGTTGTCTTCTTCAGCTTCAAGAGCAAAAACATGAAAATGTTTTTTTTTTCATAAATAATACAACTGAAACAACTAGTAGAAATGCTAATTTAACAGTGTGCGGGTTAAGGTGCATGTTAATGCAGACAATCTATCAAAACAACCCGACTAACTACTCTTGCCAAGAATGGTCAAATTGTAGTACTTAGGGATCGAATCCACATAGCGCGAGGGCACACAATAGATTTATATATTTCTAATGGCTAAGCTAGGCAAGATATAAATAAAGGGTTTGACTGTAAGATTATCCAAAAAGGGAAATTGTCTAATAATACTAAGTTAATGCAAATATGAAAAACGATAGATCTAGGATTTCAGGTAAGTGAATTATAATGGATAGGATGCATGGAATTGTTAATATGTGTGGACAATAATGTTAACTAGTCTGACTCCCTCTTGTCCGAACTCTCGTATGGGGACAGAGGAGTAGACCGTCGATCAACGGCTAAGGCCAAGTGTCGATCGACGCTAATCAGACAGGAAGTTCGTCTGCTAAGCTAATTAAACCAGCTCTCGCATGTATCTAACCACCTAGCTCAATGGAATCAATTCTGGCACATAACCTACACTCGTAGTTGTCCATGTCCTAAGTTCAGGTTTTTAGTTAGCTACTCATAGAGTGCAAGCTTTAAACACAATTCTAAAGATTGATATTACTTCAACCTAGCACAGCCAAACTCAAAAACATCTTCACGGTGAAACTTTTGTAAAATTGTGCTCAACAACATTTCACGAAACAATTTTCGTAAAATTAGACTCAAACACATTTAGAGAGAAAGCTTTCATAAAATTAAATTCGGTAACATTTTGCGGAGTAACATTCGTACAATTAAGCTCAAGAACATTTTACAAAACAGCTCGTGAAATTAAACTCGATAATATTTTGCGGAATATCTTTCCTAAAATTAAGCTCGACAATAATTAAGGAAACAACTTTCGTAAAATTAAGCTCGGCAATAATTTACATAAAACACTTCGACAACCTTAGGGAAGTCAAACAAGACCATATGAAACGATCGACAGAAGAACAAAGACAATAAGGCTAGGACAGGACCATTTCGCTCACAGCTTGAGGAAATGAGCACCTCACCCGAATGACATCGTGTCCATTTCTTCTTTTTCCTCATTGCCCACTTCAATCCTCCTCGAATAGTCATTTGCTTCTCCTCATTTTGTTTCAATGATTTTGTAAAGTTCCTCTGATACAAAAGACCCAATCCAATCTTACGAAAACCTGCAACATATAGTCGAAAACATCTACATTGAATTTCCAGCAATATACGGAGCACACTTGGTCATTATTGTAAAACCAGGGAACCAAACTTTGCGAAGTTCTTTGACATTGGGAAAAGAGGACAATAAGAACAACGAGGCAAACCCAAATCTCAGATAAGACTAAGGGAACTTAGAATCTAGTTGGATAGTCTAGCAAAATAAGTCTTAGGCGATTGTTCTGATCTCGTTCTATTGTTCCTCAGGCAGAAATTACAAACCAATCAAATCTCTCGTAAAACCGAGGAACGATCGCGACACGTTCAAGCATACTCATCTCGCTTCCTAAAGAAAGAAAATAACTCAAGACACGAATGTTGTCTGAAAACTGACTCATTCCTAGCACTTTTCTTAAAACCAACCATTTCCAAGACGCCAATCTGAAAACAACCAAAAAGTGTAATCCCAACGTCGTCTTTAAGTCGACCCAGTTTTTTGATCATCTCAATCCTCGAAATATAAATGAACACCACCCTTCAAAAGATCGGTTCAGTAATTTTCTTTCGTAAAAAAAAGGGTGGGAGTAGGTACATATACTATACATCTATACTCCCATACTTCAAAAACTTTTTGCCACGACATCAAGAAAACGCTTTCGATAAAGCAAACTCTTATGACATTAGGCAATACGATGCCCCATCAAAATTGTTCCAAAAAGGAAACGACAATCTAAGTGTCGTCTAAACGCTAGCGACGTATCCAAACCATCACAAACATAGTCTCGAGAACTCTACATCATCTCTTATCGTAACCATGCACTTAGAAAACCTGTACCAATATCAAACTGAAACTCGACGGTTATCCAAATCATGGAGACCTTTTCAATTTAACAAGACAAATATCATAACAGAAATTTCAAAATCATACAAGAAATCTTCAAACACAAAAGCATTGCTCACAATTTTCGCTCAACCAGATAAGTCACGGAAAAGCGTCAAAAACATTTTCAACCAAGAAAAACCGAGAACACAAGTAGCAGCGAGAGCAACAA
Source organism: Moricandia arvensis (assembly GCA_905132765.1). NCBI lineage: Eukaryota > Viridiplantae > Streptophyta > Magnoliopsida > Brassicales > Brassicaceae > Moricandia > Moricandia arvensis. The sequence continues at coordinate 99,426 of CAJHQP010001089.1, forward strand.
AGAAAACGCTTCCTCCCTGCTCGTTGACTAGATCTACTGCTGGTTGACCGATTCGTTTCACTCGAGCAATGAATATGTCGTGAGAATTCCTCTTAAAAAACTACAAAAATATATTCCGCAAATAGATCGTAACGAAATAAACTTCGGTAAAACTCCATGAGGGACTTCAAGAAACTTTCACCAAAGATCGAAATCAAAGCGGAAACGTTTCTCGTAAAATCTGCGGAAACATTGCTACTTTGACATCTCCATACATAGCGCCGATTTACTATCTTCATAAAACTGGTTACCCACTACTTTTGTATAAATATAATATTTTATAGGAAGCAGTATACAGAAAAAAACAATATCGGTATCACAATATAACAAAGCGAATGAGGAAACCCTGATCCTCACTCACCAACATCACGAGAAAGCCAGAAACACTCTGCATTAACTTCTATGAGAATTCCTTCTTGTATAACTTACACGAGAAATAATTTGTATAGTCAGACCAATTCATATGAAGCAACTTTCAAAAATAAGCGTAACAAGTTTTACGAAGAAATGTTGTAGATAATTTTCCTATAGCAAAACACGACGCTGTATGATCCGACTTTGGATGACCAATCTAAACTTTATCTCTTCGCACTATGATCTAAGAGATCTCTCTCGTTAGCCCTGCGGCACGGTGGCTTCTGCCTTTCACTTCACTCGGTTACATCCGTGCAGGCAATCATCCCGAAACTAAATCCGAACGGGTTCTGTATCAAGCCTCTTAGGCTTTGTCTTCCTCAGAAAAACGAAATAATTTTCATACAAATAAAGGAAGCATTATATGAAACATTCATTGTATAACTGAAACCTAGAACGGAAAATCGGTTTTTACAACCATCGGGCATCTTAAGACGGAAAACTCCGGCATACTTGGCCTATCAATCTCGATGAACGCTCTTTATCCCTCGGCCAATTAAGCCTTCCCGTAAAAGCCTGAACCAGAATTTGGCATCCCTTTTTAGGATAATCCTAAACTAAAATGACCTTAATGTTAACATGAAAGTCTCATGGTCTAATCCGTAAACTACAACATCCTTGGCTATCCGGCTGAACACAACCTTTAAGCCAAGCCAAAACATTTGAGCGACCACCGCTACATTTAGTCACTTAACGGCAAAACAACAATCTTTGATTCGTCTAAAAACGCCAAGTGACTATTAAACAAGTAATTATTGTATAACCCAGAAACGAAAATCATACGATAAATTCTTTATAACAAGACTCAATCCTAACAACCAAACTGTTAACAGAGAATTTTAACTTGTCAACCAAGTTCTATATGCTCCACAATTCCCTTTTAAGCCCACAACGTTTTACCCATAAAATGCGGCATATAAGGAAACACTCATAAGAAAGCTCCTAGAGCTATACGAAACATCCTTAAAAATACACGAGGTAAATCTCGGAAAGCCAACTCTTCACAAAGCACAGTGAAGCAAGACGCTTCTTCCCAGGGACAAATGTTTGCGACCCGTTGATCATAATTCCTTGATCACAAATCAAACAATTTAACATCTAACCATGAACGATAGTTTTGGCTTTGACACATCCGCAAACAAACCAAAACGTTTATTTGTCGTAAGGTAAAACAAAGCCCTTGTGACACCGAGAAAACATCTCCAAGCCCGCAAAGAAAACCAAAATGTTTATGTTTCGTTAGGTAAAACAAAGTCATTGTGAGACCACAAAAGCATTTCTAAGCCCGCAAAAAAAGAAATGCAGCATACGAAAGAAAACTTCTATATGAAAACGTTTTTTGGTTAAGTTACTAAACAAACAAACTTCGGCTGCGAAACCTCCGCAAAAAAAAACCAAAGTATTCATTGGCCACAAGGTCAAACGAGACCTTCACACCAAACACAGAAAACTTCTCTAACACGTTCTCACAATGTAAAATTTTACACGAAAGAAAAATCCAGTCTTTAGTGCTGGGAGGCGTTACAGACACTCAAAGAACCAGATTTCGATATAAATATCTTCCAAATGAAAGTTCTGTCTCCGAAAATGTCATACACACTAACATCTTCTAACACACACATCCTTCGCAAAGCCTCAAACTCAAATTGTAACATTTACCATTCCATTTGTTGCTGATCACAACAAACGAACTCCAACGTCCTAAACAGACTTAGCCATCTCCCCCCCTAGAGATAGGCTCTCATCAATCTGACACAAGAATAATAGCGCGCTAGACGAAACTTTTCCTTTGGAAAGATGCTCGGTTCCCGATCGATCCAAGTCATATAAGGCAAGCAGTTTTGCTGATTTCAATATTGAGACGAAATCAGGTAGAAACCGCAACGGGTGATTTAAGCCAAAATAGTCATCGCACCTTTAACCTATAGTAAGCCTAGGTATTGCCCTAGACCCAGGACACTGGTCTTACACATCTCAAGGCATAGTAACAACAGACCGATACGAGATCCCAAAATATTTCCCTTTTCTTATATTTGTACGTTTAAGAGAGTCCGTGAACTAGAAGCCTTCGAGTATTCTCATCTTACACCACAACAAGTATAACGATCTGCTGAGCTTTAGAAATGAGATGAAAACTCACACTCTTCCTCTCATCTCATTATTTTGAAATTATTTTATTCCTTGTCCAGGATGAAATATACGAATTATGTTCTCTTAAACTTATGCAAATGAGATGAAAACTCACACTCTTCCTCTCATATGAGCGTATGGAAAACAAATTTGCATAAGTTTAAGAGAACATAATTCGTATATTTCATCCTGGACAAGGAATAAAATAATTTCTATCCAAGCATGAAAATATCAGAAAAACGCTCTTGTGGAAGGTTTTTCCGATAAGTGACTAGTTTTACGAAACAATCATCCGTCAAACAAAGTTCAGAAAGTTTCCACAGAAAAAAATCATAGTATAATCTATGAAATAATCTAACTTAACACAACTTTTGGAAAATGCTTACGTAAAAAGCTCTTGTAAAGCAAACAAAATAGTTCCAAAACTACATGAAGCTATTAGATAAGGGAACGACACACCACTCTTCCCGTCCAAGTCGCCTCACGGCAACAACACCACTCTCTCCTCTCATGTTCGCCATGAGGCGACCAAGCCTCCATCTCCTCTCCTTGTCGTCATGAGGCGACTACACCTCCCTCTTCTAGTCGCCATGAGGCGACCAAGCCCCCCTCTCCTTCTCATTTCCTCCACGAGGAGACAACATCAGCCTCTCTCCTCCTTGTCACCATAAGGCGACAATACCACGGCTTCCTTCTTGTCGCCATGAGGCGACAAAGCCAATTTCTCACCTCCTTGTCGTCATAAGGAGACAATGCCATCTCCTCTCCATTTCATATCTCCTTTCCGTCATCCCCGCCTCGTGTCTCCACAAGGTGGCATAAACCTCATTTCGTCTTGATCAATACGTCTCTTGTTTTGCCTCGATTGGAGTTTTTGTTGCAACTGTACAATAAAAATAGCAAAGACTTATTTTCTCGTATAATCTCGAATCAATCGTATGAAACAATAACAATTAAATTGACACCATTGTTATCTCTACTATACGATGTGTCATAATCCTATTGAACCAACATCATACCAAAGTTAATTTCTCTAATAGAAATCGTAAAAATATCTAAGTCGAAAAACGGCCCGAGTTGGGCTAAAACGTGGCCAACCCCACTTACAATTTTAGAAAAAATGAGCCTGAATTACAATGTTGTTTAATTTATAAGAATATAAATGTCAAGTGTCCAGGATAATCATGAAGATCGAGAGGATAAGGAATATTTCTTTAAAGAGATTGACCCGAAATAAAAAGACATTTTTCGTATGTTTTTCATCTTTTGTTATCGAGCTGCGACTTAACTAGGTTTAACATTTAAGGTGCCTAGAACTAGGGAACTCTCTGACAGTTCTTAAGCCAAAGCTTTTATAATATTTTATAATGATCGCAAAGATCTTATGCGAATTCAAAATAGAGTTGTTTTTTCTAAATTCGTTTTGTTATCTTTCTGTATGTTCCACATTTATTTGGTCACTAGTCGTTGGCTCTCGCGGAGAATCCGGACCTCAAGGAAAGTAAGGTATTCTTAGCTTTCTCTGTTCACTAAGATCGAGAGTGCGAATTTAGGTTCCCACAAACATTTTGGAAGCATGACATTTTTGAAGCACGACGTTTCCGAAGCATGATGTTTTTGGAAAAATGTTGTATTCTCAAAATATTACATTGGGAATTTAATAAGTTGGAAGAAAGACAAGAAGTAATATAGACGAGAAGTAAGCACGATAGGATATAATCACGATAGGATAGAAGCACGACACGAATTTCGAAATTGTACAAAAACCTTAATTTCAGTACTACAAATATTTTTCGAGGAAGCCGGAGGATCGAGAAATATTACCGTCAATGTTAGAACTCAGTATGGAATTTATTAGAAATATTTAGCGCAGCAGGCAAATGGTCGGAGAAACACGAGGTGGCCCGATGCATGGGATCAAAACGTGCTGTCAATTCTCTAACAAGCTCTGTGTCCTCAGAAGAATGAGGTGTTGCCGTGCATTGAAGCAGTACATGCAGCTTGACATCTCGGAGAACGAGGTGTCGCCGCGCATACAACCAGTACATGCGGCATGACATGTAGGAGTGGTGTGTCCCAGCGCTTGCAATAAGTGCATGCATAGAGCCATTTGGACGGGGTGTGTCTCATTTGACACGAGACTGAGCCAGGAAGCAAGACATGTGTGTGTGTCGTGTGTCACCGCACATGCGACCGAAAGCATGCAGACTGACACCCAGTCGACTGTGTGGCCTCTCTTTACTGGCCAGGGATTCGTATATATACCTAGCCACCCTTGCTCAGTTTTACTCATCCCATTACGTACAAGGTAAGTTAAAAACATGCTGGAGAGAGAGAGAGAGAGAGAGAGAGAGAGAGAAAGAAGGAATTTTATAGTGTAGTAGAGTTTTGAAGATCGATATTCCACCGAGAAGTCAATTTCTGTCCACTCAAACATTCTCTACGATTGTGACGCAGAAACTTTGTCTGGATCAGTCCATCCATACCAGTCAGTTTCTACATGATCAAGCAGAGGTATCGTCCAGATCAGTCGAAGTCATGGTTGGGTTTTGACCAAGTCCTCTCTGATCAATCAGCTGCTTATCGGCATTGAACACTATGAATTGGTTTGCTTGAGCCCCGCTTGGAACTAGGTTAGTTTTGTGAGTTGGTATTGTTTGAATTTCGATTGGAATTGAGGTTACTATGAGTTGGCATTGTTTAAATTATCTTTCGAATTTAGGATACTGAGTTGATTGAGTTCCACTTGGAAATAAGGATAGTGAGTGGATTGATATCCACTTGGAACTTAGGATATAGATCGAATATTCATATAGAATAGAATGCCCATGTTATTGCAATATAGAGTCCTTAGGGTTATTTATTAAACTGAACTCAGTTTAGCATAGGCTAAGCTGAGATGAAATGAAGTATGACTGAGTTAATAATCTGAATAGGGCTAGGGCTAGGATGCATCATATTTGCTATTCTTGCGTGTTGATATGGTTGAGTGTAGATTTCCATTATCTTTAAAGATAGTTTTTCAGCAGGAGGCTGAACTATTTGGGTAACGGTTTGAGTGAGTTGATTGCATGTTAGATTAGTTACATGCTTGCTTGTTTAACTAATCTTATTGATTGAGATTAGTCAGCTCTTGGTTAGGGAGTGACTAATTGGTTGAGTTCTTAAATTAAGGTTATTTGGGTGTGTTTGTTGTTTAGTTTATTAGACGTTATTACTAAGGGTTCTAGGCCATATAGGCCAGATTACTGGTACTATTGGTTAGTGTTGTAGAGAGTCTAGTTAGGATCTGGAACTTTAGCCTTTGGTTAGGTTCTAGATTGAGATTGTGTTGTGAGAGTGAAGCCATATAGCTTGTGTGTAACCCATTGTTCTAGGTATGTTTAGGGGTTAATTAGTGTTTTCTCAAACTCGTACCCAGTGGGTTCAAGGAAAGCCCTTAATCGATGGACCGGGACCACTCTGAGAGACGGGGTCATGACCTAGGAGTGATTGTTACACGACGGTGTAATTTTTGGCAGTGACCAAAATGATTGTGGGCTGTCGCGCGGTGACCCGAATAACTGTTGGCCGCGATTGGTTGAAAGTTCCTTCTTCTAGCCTTCGTGGTAAGAAGATAGGATATTGCGATGTTGAGGAGGAACACGAAGTCACCAGGGTCCAGGTTAGAGTGTCATCTTGTGTAGAGTGTTATGGAACCCTAGAGTGAGTATTAACACTGTAATACGGTTACGAGTTAGACTAGAGTTTAGTTCGTTAGAATCTTATTATTGTAATTGTTTTGGCGTTTGGTTGATCTACTTGCATGTTTCTTACACTAAGACCTAATTTCGGCTCAAGTACCGGATTAGTCTTGCTGTCTATTTGGTTACTATAAACCCGAAGTTGAATTGTTATATTGTTTGAGTGATTGGTTATGAAGTGTTGTGGATACTCCAAGCTATGCAATATCATTTGTTCGCCGATAATGTTCTTGTCTCATTGTTGGTCGAGCGGTTAATGATACTTGTATAGTCTAAGTGTATAATACTAAATGAGTACTGAAATCAGGCGTATACATTGTTAACTAAGGATTAATTGTTTAGCTTTAGCTTTGATTGCATGCTAAGGCTAGATTGATTGTTATTTTGGGCTGTCTGGGTTAGTTACTAGGGTGCGGGTATAGGTTGCTTACTAACTGAGTAACATTAGGTTACTCACCCAATTTCATTGTCTTTTTTCAGGTAGCCTTAGTTATGGATGATCAGGTAGCTTGGAGCTGGACGTTAAGACTGCCAGAGTATATTTTCATGCCTTTTGTAAAAGGTGTTGTGATTTGTGTTTAGTTGACCCGATTTGGCGGCAAGCCAAGAAATGTTTTGAATTATTTCAATGTATGAATATTTTTTGAAATAATAAAGTAATTGTTTTATATTTGCTTCATGAGTAGTTTGATATTTGACTACTCCGGTCTAACACAACGTTAGGTCTTGGTATGGTTTGAAAAGCTTTAGGCCTCGATCTAACGAGACTGTTACCTCTTGATACGGTTTGAAAAGCCTTAGGCCTTGATTTAACGGGATGAATTAGTGGATGAACTGGTCTAAGTTCCAGAGTAAAATCTGTGACTCTGGTATGATCTTCCCAGCCCGTAACATAGCGATTCCTGACCATGGTGTCGGGTTGGACGGTCAGTCATGTTCTTGTTTGATTGTTGGCTGGACGGTTGGCTCATTTCATCTCAAACCACAGGGTCTATTGGTCATTTTCTTGTTTGAATGTTGGCCAGTTGGTCGACCATATATCTGGGACGGTCCGGGGGTGTTACACCCGACCACCAACGCCTAATGGGCCTCCGATGCCTGCTCCCTCAGACCGTGGGTCCTATTGGAATGCAGAGATCGGTGAAATAATTTTTCCAAGAGGCTCCAAAGTCATGTTTACTAATTCAGCAATCACCACATGACATTTTCCTTTGCTTTGACCTCATTCACACAATACCGCGAATGACTTGCCGGGATATCACTCATCCTTTCACTACCCCAGCTAAAGCATGCTTAATCGTGGAGTTCTAAACGGATGTGTTACCGAACGATGAGTGAAATTTGGTAACATAGGTAGCAAAATAAATTCTTTTAAACCTTTTCATATACCACAAACTGAGATGTTAGAATTCATATCCTCTCACAGAACACAATGTATTTGCTGCACCCCAAGATCGTTAGCCATTTTGGTGCGAGCCCACACAAGGGCTCCACAATCGTCAGGATTCAGCTCTGATACCACTTGTAATTACCCGACCGCCCACGGCTAATGGGCCTCCCGCTCACTCGGCGCATGAGCCCCATTATGTACGACGTGGGGTGAGTTAATTTTTCTAAGCGGCTCAAAAGTCTTTTTTACTGACCTTGTAATCACCACATGATATTTGCCCGTGTTTTCCAGTTTTAGACCATGTTATAGGCCATATTTGGAGTCTTTTATTTATGTCTAGGATGTGTTTTAGAGTTTTTTCAGGTCCAGGTGCATTTTGGAGCATGATAGATATTATGAGGCTTTATGGAGCTCAAAGAGAGAGTAACCCCATAGCTAATCAAAATCAGCAATGTACGAATCGAGAGAGAGAGAGAGAGAGAGAGAGAGAGAGAGAGAGAGAAGAGAGAGAGAGAGAGAGAGAGAGAGAGAGAGAGAGAGAGAGAGAGAGAAGAGAGAGAGAGAGAGAGAGAGAGAGAGAGAGTTGCGTCAATCGACGATGCACCCTTGTAGTCAATCGATAGTCAACACAAAGAAGCCCAATTCACAGAATAGTCAACTCGAAGCCAAAATCATAAAAATTACAAGATTGCCCAAGGACGAGTTTTACGTAGTTTATATTATCTTTGCTTGTGTTTTATGCAAAGAGAGCTCTTTTACAAGTTTAGAGATTTTCATATCCAACATAGTAGTGTTTGGGGAGAAGGTCAAGACTTCTTTCAAGCTTTGTATTGGAACCAAATTTTCTATCGCTAATCTTATGCATTATTTATGTTTATGATTATGTTTTGCTTAACAGTGTTTGAGTAGATCTCTTGTTGGATTTCGGGTTTATTAATGGTTTTCACGGATTAGCCAAACAATAGAACTTCTAGGGTGATTATTGGATCTATCATTAGAATTGTGCTTATTGCTTGTGTTCATGAGTAGCTAACTATAACCCTGATATTAGGATAATTGATATCGGCGAGAGTAGGATTGTTACCTGAACTAATCCTATGAAGCTTAAGTTTCTAGTGATAATCGGAGATTAGTCTAGTAATTCTCAGCAAACTTACCGAATCTGATCATTTAATGCTTGCCTAAGAAAGCTATCGATCGATGCCGTTTGCATACCATTGATCGACAGTGATTCTGAATTTGCATACGAAAGTTGTAGAATATGAGCTTAGGCATAGATAGATATATCATTACTTATTAAATTCATAATCTAAGATGGAAAATCCCTTGCCTCCTATCCATTATAACTCAGTTCCTCAAAACCCTAGATCTAGCTATTGCTTTCAACCAACTCATTTCCGATTTACTAGTTCTAAAAGTTTATTTAATTGCCTAGCATAACTAAGTTGATTATCAAATCTATTGTGTGCTCTCACTCTTTGTGGATTCGATCCATAAGTACTACATCAAAAACTCTTATTTGAGAGAGAAATCGGTAGCTCGAGGGTAATTTGAGCACGTATCAAATTTGGTGCCCTTGCCGGGGAGCAAGGATCGCCATTAGATTTTTTTGCAAGTTTTATCTATGTTTTCTTTTCAGTCTACCTACAAATATTTTTCTTTTTCTTTTTCAGGTGCATGACTTGTAGTACTAGAAGCAGCAAAGAAAAAGACTTAATTTTCTCTGAACCAGTAGCAATTGAACGTAGCATCCACAAGGAGCAGCGACAACAATCGATCAACGCCAACACTTCTTTGTCGATCGACACTCATCTGCCGGCATCGGTAAACACCAGTCCCGAGACATTGATCTACAATGATTACCAAGCAGAGATGGTTCGTATGCTAATAGTGACTAGGAATGAGAGAGGGGACCTGTATGACCTTGAAGATCATTTGCATAATGCAACAGGTCAGCGAATTGATGATCAGGGGACTGTAATCCCTGAACTAGAAGAAGCTGATGTAGTTGAAGCCCATGATGCTCAACCAACAACGTTGGCTGACTACAATTGTTCAGATCCATTCTACGCCAACAAATCTACTATTCGTCCTCCATCTTTCCAGAGGAACAATTTTGAGTTGAAGCCAGCCTATTTCACAGTTGTGGCACATATACCATTTCATGGACATTCCCATGAGCACCCTATGGATCAGTTGGAGCGATTTGAGGATCTTGTGTCTGCCATTAAAGCTAATGGAGTCCCTGAGGACTATCTTCTATGCAAGCTCTTTAAATATTCACTTGTTGGAGATGCTTCATATTGGCTTACGAATCTACCACCGGTATCTCTTACATTATGGACAAACATCAAAAACGCTTTCCTGTGTAATTTCTTTGCTGATGCCAGAGCTGAGGATTTGAGGAGCATAATTGCTACATTCACACAGGAGCCTGCAGATTCTTTCGGGAACTTCTAGATCAGATTCAAATCCTACCACAGAGATTGTCCACACCACGGATTCGATGAAGTGCAACTTACCGGCACTTTCATCAGAGGTATTGATTTGTCATACCATATGGCTTTAGACACAGCCAATGAGGGAAAATTCTACACTAGAAATCCTGGAGAAGCTACCAGATTGATAGAGAATTTGGCTGCTAGCAACAACACCAAGAACAATGATCATGAGAGGAGAAAATCTGACCCTACATGTACCAAGGATCAGATGGAAGAAGTAAAAGCCAAGTTGGATAGTGTTCAGAGGTTTCTAAAGAACCAGGTTAGCTTCACAGAGAGTGCATAAGCTATAGGATCTGACAAAGAGAAAGGTGAAGAAGAGGATGTGAACTTTGTTGGAAATGGATTCCACAGATATGGGAACTAGAGCAATAGAAACTCTTATGGCAATAATCAGAGAAGTGGCTACTACCAAGGATCACATCAACAAAGAAGCTATAACAACAACATAATCTATGGAGGCTCTTACTATCAGAACACCCCATCGATACCCAGGAGAACAAGATTGAAGCCATGATTGACAAGGTTCATGAGGGACAACAGAAGATGACAGTAGACTTCAATGGAATGATTGATTCTGTCTATACCAATCTCAACACAATTTGAAGCTCTCAACACCCATGTGACGAAGCTAGAGAATCAAGTGGTTCAGACCAGTGAGGTTGTGAGGAGACAAGAAGATTTGATCAAGGAAAAGATTGAGGCTGTACAGAAGATTCACGTTAGTGTCATCATTGTTGATGATTTTTGGCAAATTGTGGAAGAGATTAGGCATCAGGAGGAAGAAATTCTTGAGAATCTCCTGCCATGTTTGAACGACCATCGATCGACAGCCGAAGTTCACCATCGATCGAGGATACATGAAGAATCTGAGTATGAAGAGATGGACATCGATCGATAGCCCAACCCTACCATCGGTCGACAGTCGATCAAACAGAAGTAGATCGGTTGCCAAGACTAGAACTGAGCCTTATATATACTCATAGGAACTCGACCCCACCCTACCCAATCCCAGAAAAACAGATAATTTAGTCCCTACTGTAATTGAGAAAGCTATGTATTGACATACTAGAAGAAATAATAAGATCCCAAAGCCTCTTAAAAGGGAAGCTAATGAGAAAGAGATGGATAGATTTACGAAGAGAGTCCTTAGAATCCCTTTAGAAACCCCATTCGAGGAAGCTTATTACACTCAAAGATTGTGATGTTCTTCAGAGAAACCAAGGAGACTGATGATGAGATTGAAAGAATGTTTAATCATCTAAGAGAGAAGATAAAACTGAGCGCTAAGTAGAAGAAGAGAAGCGACCCTGTAAAGTTTATGGTTCCCTGCAACATCATGGGACATGACTACCCTCATGCACTCTACGACACCGGTTCTTCAGTAAGCATTATGCCAAGAACCATGGCAGAGGTGCTCAGCTTAAAGGTGTAACCTTCTAGTGATTCATTCACTTTTTGGATCGCTCTAAGGTAAATTCAGGAGGTATAGTCAAAGACCTCCAAGTGAAATTCGGTGATGCCCTAATTCTTGTAGACTTTCATGTCTTGGACGTCCAAGTAGAGCAAAATTCATCCCATGTACTTGGAAGAGCTTTCATGGCCACGGTATGAGCAGAATGCAACAAGAAGACAAAATGTTGTATCTATCTCTTATTGATCAAAATCATTACTATGAACCTGTTCAAATAAGAACCAAGACTGCTCTCATTGATTTGCTTCATGGACCAAGACTTGTGGCCACATGTTTCTGTGATTGCGAGCAAGAGAATGAGTCGGATGATGGACCATCAATCGACACCCAAGGCATACAATCAATCGATGTTGTTCATCAACAATTGATCGACACCCACCCTTTAACATCAATCGACGACCCTGAACTAGGGAATGACATGGCTAACCCATATTACGACACTTCCTATCTTGAATAAGAAGCAATAGAGTACCATGCCCTTGCACTTGAGGAAGCTGGGAATTTCAGAGGATCCGTTGAAACATGTATCACACCATCGATCAACGGTGCATCTAGACCATCGATCGACGCTCTTCCAGAAGAAGGGTACGAACCTATAAGAATCTAGCTAGAAGAAGATTTTGTTGGGAACCAGAGAGGAGTATGGAGTTAATAGAGATGAAGATGGCAATTCACGTGCCATAGATGGCATAATCGCTACCGTGTCCAAGGAAGGCATCACAGATATTCTTCAGAGAGCAGCCATCATGGTTTACACTCGTCTTTTTTGCTAGAGTATGCACTGAATTCTGAGACCAGATCATGAGCTGAATACTACAGCTGAGCAGAGGTAGATGACATGGTACAAGGAATCTATAGAGCTCATGAGATGTTGATGGATGACTTTTACAAGAGAATCAATGACATCTATTACCCATTCAACAACAGTATCAGCTGGTTAACCACGTGCATGGAAGAGATGAAGAAAAAGATGGACTAGAATCATCAGATGATTCAGAGATAGCATGCGAATGAAGTATACAAAGCACCATCGATCGACGAACATGCACAACCATCGATCGACGGACATGCACGACCATCGATAGACACTTCACGCGGACCATTTGGACAGAGACTCATAACTGAGAAGCTGTTAGAAGATAAACTTGATTGATTTTATGCATCTGAAGACATGATGATGGAATATATCTCCAGGAGACTGGATGACATATCCATACCCCCAGATAGCTGGATTGGCTGGTTACACAGACAAAATGACAACCTTCAAGAGAGGATGAGTTAAACTGAGATCGCCAAAGAGAGCATGGACAACCAAAGAACCAGAGGTGAAGAAGTCATTATAAGCTTTGTTGGTAACTGGTTTCATGTGAGCAAGGAAGATGTGGACACTTGTTTTCCAACAAATGATACTCTACACCCATCTTAGTCCATACAGTGCTAAATGTCAAGCTAAAGACTATAACCAAGCGCTGAGTGGAAGGAAACCCACAATTAGGTATGTTTTAAATTCCTGAAAATACGAAACCAGTGTGTAGAGTATCACTTGTTGGAAAACAAGTGTCCACATCTTCTTTACTCATCTGAAACCATGTACCAACAAAGCTTATAATGGCTTCTTCACCTCTGGTTCTTTGGTTGTCCTTGTTCTCTTAGGTGATCTCAATTTGCCTCATCCGCTCCTGATGGTTGTCAATGCGTTTGTGTAACCAGACAATCATGCTATATTTGGGATGGATATGTCATCCAATCTTCTAGAGATATCTTCCATCATCATGTCTTGAGATGCATAAATTTCATCAAGTTTATCTTTTAGCAGCTTCTCAGTTACCAGCCTTTGTCGAAATGGTCGGCGGGAAGTGTCGATCAATAGTCGTGCATGGTCTTTTGTCTACTCCATTCGTGTCCTGTCTCTAGATCATCTGATGAGTTTAGTCCATCTTTTGTTTCATCTCATCGATTCACGTGGTTAACCAACTGATACTGTTGTTGAGTGGGTAATAGATGTCTTCAATCCTATGGTAATAGTCATTCATCAACATCTCATGTGCTCTGTATATTCCTTGTACCATATTATCTACTTCTGCTCTGCTGTAGTAGTCAACTAATTGTAAGGTCTCCTCGGAATTCTCAGCATACTCTTGCAAACAAAGACGAGTGTAACCCATGATGGCTTCTCTCTGAAGAATATCTCTGATGTTCTCCTTGGACACGTTTGCGATTCTGCCATCTATGGCTCGTGCATTGCTATATTTGTCTCTGTAAACACCATGCTCATCTCTTTCTTACCGATAATCAAACTTCTCTGGATCAAACACTTCAGTTTCTGATATGTAACCGGCAAAGTCTTCTGGAAGGTGAGTGTTGATCGACGGCAGAAGCGTTGCATTGGTCGATGCATTGTTGTTAGCTGCACGGTTGTTATGTTGCTGTTGTCTAAAAAGATTTCCTGATCCATTGGCCATTGCGAGTATGTCTGCTACATCCTCCTTAGGTACATTGAGAAGTCTTCCATCCATTGCTCATGCATATCCTTTTGGATCCCTCAATATTCCAAACTCATCTGGTCTGAGATAACCATAATCTTCATCGTATTCTGTCGGATTAGTGTCGCTCGACGGTATTGGGCACTGTCGATCAATGTCGCATTCCAGGTTCTATCGGATACACTAAAATTTACAGCCTCCTCTAGTGCAAGAGCACGATACTCGATTGCTTTTTCTTCAAGATAGAAAGTGTCATAATCTGGGTTAGCCATTTCATTCCCGAGGCCAAGGTCGTCGATTGAGGTTAAAGGGTGGGTGTCAATCAATTTACAATGTCGGTCGATTGTATGGGTCGAGTGTCGATCGATGCCTCATCATCCTCTTGTTTGAAATCGCAGAAACACGCCGCCACATTTCCTGGTTCATGAACCAAATCAATGAGAGCAGTCTTAGTTCTAGTTTGAACATGTTTATAGTAACGATTTGTATCAATAAGAGATAGATACAACATATTTTTTTTGTGGGAATCGAAATTCACATCGTCAATTTCCGTAATCAAAAGAAAACCAGGAAACCCTAACTTCCCATGAGGTCCGGATGCTCTGCGAGAGCCAACGACATGTGACCAAATAAATGTGGAAAATATGGAAAGATAACAAAACGAATTTAGAATACAATAGATCTTTATTTCAAATTTGTGTATGAGCGTTCGAGAGAAAAAGCATATAAGAAGCTTGTCTGGAAATAGGATTACAAAGGAAATCATCTAACACAAGAAGTAAAATTAAGTTCGTTAGCACTACCACTTTTGTCGAGAAAAGCCTATATGGATGCAACTCGCTTAGCACTAGACAAAAGACAAAAACGGTTTTAAAGGTATCGGACTGTACCTTATTAAAGGCTACTACGTACCCATTTCGAGGATCAAGCCAAATGTAGTTCAATTAAAAGATTGGAACAAGAGATCGAACTACCTGGGCGAGTTCGTCTAGTAATCAAGTGCCAGACATAAAAAACCGGACTTGTCAAGAATAAAGCCTAAGGTCAACTAAAGAATCGTGTTTTTCACCTCTCGCCTTAGCATCCCTTATATATGCCTCCTAGGTCGGTTTGTCCTTTCCTTTTCTGCCAAGGGGTTGAGTTTATAGCTTCGTGAAAATATTCCATTTTCCTTTAATCTTCATGATTATCCCTTGGAACTTCACCTTTATCTTTGAACTTGAAATTTCTCTTCTCCACAAATAATAGATACATTGTCATAATATTTTGGGTGTCGATTTTGTCTAAAATCGTAAGTGGGCTTTTAGCCGCGTTTTAGACATTTCTCGATTGTTTTTCGACTTAAAATTTTTTAGGATTTCTTCAAAAGGACACCTTTGGTATGACATAGGATTTATAAAATATTTTAAATTACTCGTATAGTCGAGGTAATTTTGTAGTTAAGTCAACCGTTTCCATTTTATACAATCAATTTGAACTTATACGAGAAAACAAGTCTTTGCGGTTTTTTATGTAAAGTTCCAACGGTAGCTCCAATCGATAGGAAACAAGAGACAATGTGGTCAAGGTTCGAAGGAAAGACTGGTCGGGACTGATACGGGTGATGCTGACCTAACTCGCCTGATGGTGAGTTGGACGTTGTCAATCCAACTCACCATCCGGCGAGTTGGAAGAGATCAAACTCGCTTGATGGCAGGTTGGATGAAGACAATCCAACTCGCCATCAGATGAGTTGGTCGAGCTGGAACAACTCGCCCTATGGAAAGTTAGACGAGCTGATCCTACTTGCCCGATTGTGAGTTGGATGAGGGCAATGCAACTTGCTAGCAGGCGAGTTGGACGAGCTGCTCCAACTCCCCGTCAGGCGGATTGGACGTGGCTGGTTCGATCGTTTCGTTACTCGAGGTTCTTTCTTGATAATTTGGTATATAATTCTTTTTGGATTTATACGAAGTTTTAGTTTTAGTTTCCTTCTTTTTATATTCTTTTTTAGAAAACCCTTGTATTTGAGGAACTTTTAGGCATTGATTCCATTAAGATGTATTTTGACCCCAACAGTTAGCCCCCCAGCTAACTAGAATTTTTGCAATGTTCTTGCAAGCTGTTAGGCAGGTCAGGTAAGTTAGGCAGAATTAATGGTTAAAAAGGTATGTCCAATGTGGTCTGCTCACTCTCCGAAGAGTGGAATGCAATAAGCTTGGGGCTGCGCCTTGTAAAGGCTGCCTACGTGCCCTTGTTGAAGGGATCAAGCATTTCATACTTCGTCTTGGAGTTAAGATTCTTATGATTTTTTTCAATGAGACCTTTACGGTTTAGTATGTGTCGTGTAGAGATTGTAGAACACGTTGCTGCAGATTGCATATTCTATTGGATCTTTGTCGGCCTTGAGATTAGCCTTGTTGGCTGTTTACTATGGCCAAGTGTGGCCGTATTTATATTTTTGAGACTGGCGCATGTGGCTTCTAATCCCTGCCGCTTCGCGGCTGCTTTCTAATGAATTGTGTTTTGCGTTTTAAGAGAAAGTTTATATTCGTTTGAATGTAGAGGGAAGGGTATGAGTTGTCATCTCATATCTATCTCTTTGTAGATCGTTATATCCGTTGTTCGTCTTAGATGAGAATGATTGAAAATTTTGATATTTCATGAACGTTGGAATACAAACGAAGAGACATATTTTGAGATTACGTTTCATTTCGATATCATGCCTAGAGATGTTATAGACAAGTGTTCTGGGTTTAGGGCAATACCTAGACCTAATAACGGTTTAGGGGGTGCGATGACTACTTCGTTTTATGTTTCCAATATCGTTTTGCGACCTGATTTTGTACCGATTTAAACTCTGCGATAGGTTCTTGGCTTATACGACTTGTCTGGTAGGAATCGAGCATCTCCCTAAAGACAAATTTTTAAGTCGTCTAGAAGTGCTGACCAAAATTTTGGATTTCTTTTATAGAGCTATTATCCTTGTGTCGGATGTATGAGAGCTATCCCTATGAGATGGCTTAGTCTGTTTAGGACGTTAAGAGTTTGTTGTGATCAGCAACAAACATAATGGTTGATATTACCGTTTTTTTTATTCGCAAAGGATCCATGTTTGATATGATGTTACTGTGTATGACTGTTTGGTCTTCCAAGAAGGTGTGTTTATCGAGGAAGGAAATTTTGTCAAAAAACGTTTCTTCAGACGTATGCGACATTTCTCGATGCTGAAGACTGGCTTTTCTTTTGTATGCTGCATTTCGTGCTTGAAATGTTTGCGGCCTAGCAGATTTTTCACGGTGTTGCAAGGGTTTAGTCTTAACCCTCAATTTGAGAAACATTTTGGTTTGTCTGTGGATGTTTGCAGCCAAAACTATGGTTCTTGTTTGGATGTTAAGTATTTTGATTCATGGTAGAGGAATTAGGACCGAGGGGTCGCGTAGATTTAGGAAAAAAGTGTTTTCCTTCACTGTGCTTTGTAAAGAGTCGACCCTCCGAGATTTTTTTGGTATTTTTTGAAGGATGTTTCTTATGGCTCCAGGATCTTTGTTGCGAGTTTTTCCTTACATGCCGCGTTTTTATGGGTAAAATGTTGTGGGATTAAGGTGAATTGTGGAGTATATAAAACTTGATTGATTATTCGACAGATTCAACTTTCCGTTAAGCGTTTGGTTATTCGGACTGAGTCTCGTTGTGAAGACTTTATCTTATGATTTCTGAGTCTGAGTTATACGATAATTATTTGCGTAATTGTCAATTGGCATTTTAGGCAAATCGCGGATTGTCGTTTAGCCGTTAAGTGATCGGATGGAGCAGTGGTTTGTCAAATGTTTTGGCTTGACATGATGGATGTGTTTGGCTTGACATGATGGATGTGTTTAGCCGCATAGCCGAGAACGTGCTGGTCAAGGATTAGACTATGGAACTTTCGTGTTAACATTAAGGTCATGTTAGTTTAGAATTGTCCTAAACAAGATGCCAAATTCTGTTTCGGACTTTTACTAGAAGGCATAATTGGCCGAGGGCCATGTGGGAGTTTCCCATGTCAAGATGGATGATGGTTGTAGAAAACGATTTCCGCTTTAGATTTCAGTTATACGATGAATGTTTTGTATAATGTTTACTTTAGTTGTACAAAAATTGTTTCGTTTTTGTCTGAGGAACACGAAGCCTATGTGTTCAGATACTGAACCCATGCAGAGTCAGTTGCGGGATGATTGTCTGCTCGGATGTGACCAATCGGAATGAAAGGCAGAACCCAGCAAGCTGCAGGGCTTAGGAATGAGATTTGTAAGAACGTGTTGCAAAGAGTTAAAATTTAGATTGGTCGTCCAATCTCGTATCATACATCTTTGTTTTAGTTACACGAAAAACACTTTTCCGAAAAACCTGTTATGTTTACTTTCGAAAGTTTCTTCGTATGACTTGATCTGTATGTACGAAAGATTTTCGCGTAAGTCTTACAAGAAAGGCTTCTTATATTAATAAATGGAGAGTGTTTCTTGCATATTACTCGTAACGTTTGCAAGCAAGGATTAGGTTTTTCTCGTTCGTGTTTTTCTAATGTGAAGTCGTTTTGCATGATAGCGATCTTGTTTTCCCATAGACTATTTTGTATAGAATATTTTAGTTATATAAATGTAATGGCTAACCAGTTTTATGAAGGTAGTAAATCGGTGATATGCATCAAAATGTCAAAGTAGCAATGTTTCTGCGGATCTTACGAGAAACGTTTATGCTTGGAGTTCGATCTTTTTGTGAAAATTGCTCGGAGTTACTCATATAGTTTACCAAAGTCTATTTTATTGTGATCTAGTCGTGGAACGTTTTCGTAGGAGTTTGAGAGGATTCTCATGAAATATTCATTTCTTGAGAGGAACGAATTGGTGTACCAACGATAGATCTAGTCAACGAGCGGAGAGAAAGTGTTCCCTTTGTTGTGCTCGCTGCTACTTTTATTCTTGATTTTTCTTTGTCGCAAATGTTTTTGATGATTTTCCGTGACTGAATTGGTTAAATGGAAACTGAAAGCAATGCTTCGATGCTTGAATATTCGTTGTACAACTTTTGATTTTTTATATAAATCTCTCTTTATCAAGTCGAAAAGGTCTTCAAGACTTTGGCTAATCGTCGAGTTTCAGTTTGATATTGGTACAGTTTTTCCAATCGCATGATTGCGACAAGAAATGCTGTAATGTCCCCAAGATTATGTTCGTGGTTGTTTGGATATGTTGCTAGCGTTTAGACGCATCTTTGACTGTCATTTGCCTTTTTGTGGCCATTTTAATGAGGCGTCACATTGCCTAAGTGTTTTCCTGCCTTTTTCTGCGGGAGTTTGCTTTGTCAAAAGAATTTTCTTGATGCCGAATCTAAAATATTTTAAAGTATGGGAGTATACGAGTATAGTATACGCACCTACTCCCTCCCTTTTACGAAAGAAAATGGCTGAACCCATATTTTAAAGGGCTGTACACGTTTTCTCTTTCGAGGATTGGGATGATCAACAATCTGGGTAGATTTAAAGATGGCGTTGGGATTGTGATTTGGTGTTTTTTTGGTTGATTGCTTAGAATATGTCAGTTTTAAGAAAATTCCTAGGAACAAGTGGTTTTAAGACGACGTTCGTGTCTCTAGTTCTTTCTTTCTTAAGGAAGTGAGCTGAATATGCGTGGTGATCGTTTCTCGGGTTTTGCGAGAGTTTAGATCGGCTTGCAAGATCTGCCTGAACAGTTAAGGAACAATAAATCGAGATAGGGAAAATCGCATAAGACTTTGTTCGCTAGACTATACACCTATATTTAAAGTTCCCTAATGTGTATTGCAATTTCATAAGCATTTTTATTTCTTAATACCTTCCTACGAAACTCCAAGTTTGATTTCAAAAATTTCCTAAGTCAGACATACCTTAGTTTTCTCGGAGGTGCGGTTTTGTCTCTTCTATGTTTTGCTTGCTCATTTACCTTTCTTCTTTTCGTTTCTGTCCAGCCTTCCTCGAAAGTATTTTGGCGTTTACCAATAGCTAAGGGAAACAAGGAGATGCCAAGGGAGATCAGGAAGACTTGTATGACGAATAGGCTTTGGTGAGAGGTTTAGGCGATGAGGTCGGAGAGAGAGGACAGTGAGACCATGGACAAGGCTGATGGGCAAAATTCACTTCTCAGATCTCGGTCCATCTCTTTCCTTCTCCAAGAGTCTTTTCGCATGATCTTTGCTTGATTTTCTATGCCGAATCGCTTGGACGTTTGTTTATGAGAGTCGTTTCGTAAATGTTGTAAAATTTATTCTATGACGTTTGTACCATAAATTATTAACTCATTTTAATTTTAGGAACTATGTTCGGTAATTATTGTTGAATTTAATTTTACGAAAGCTATCGCGTAAAATGTTTTCGAACCTACTTTTACGAAAGTTATTCCACAAAATGTTATGAGTTCTATTTTACGATATTTATTCCACAAAATATTATGAGTTTGGTTCTATGAAAGCTGCTTCGTAAACACGTTTTGTGACTGTTCCCCAATTTAGTTTATGGGCATTAGTATCAGAAACTCTGGTTCTGATGGGCTTCATTGTCGCGATTAAACTTGATCAAAAATTTTCTCGTTTCCGTTGGATTGATTCGAAGGAGTTTTGAGTAGTTTTCCGAAGTAAGCTTAGGTGACAATCATCAAGAATTCATTGAATATGTTACTGTAGAATCAAAGATTGAATTTTAAGAAATCTTAGGTTTCAGAAAATGTTTTAGCTGTGAGGGATACGATGTCCCGTTTTGCTTAGTTTAGTATTCGTCAGCCGTTTTAAGTTTCGAATGATTCAATAGAGATCAAGTTTGTTTATTCAAATATTATTCGAGAGAAATTCAACAGTGGGAATTAGCACTACGTGCTGAAGAGAGCAAGTTTTATTTCCTCTGAGACTTTGAAGAGAGCAAGGTTTATTTTCCGAATAGTTTTCGGAAAACTTCTTTTGGTCAAACCCTTACGCGCTTTGACTTTTCCAACTTAAACTCTACGGGGTTTGATAGATTTTATCGTAACTAGGTATTTGATTTTGTCGAGCACTACAGCGTTTGCGTAAGCGTTGGCCATAGGAGTAGTCAGTGCTGCAATCTTGTCTTTCATATTTCTAGACATGATTCGATCAAGCATTTTTTGGCTGTGAGTTAGAGTAATCTGTACCCCTCCTACTAGTGCCAAACTTAGGGAACCAAAATTCACACCGTCAATTTCCGTAATCGGAGGAAAGCCAGGAAACCCTAACTTCCCTTGAGGTCTTGATTCTCTGCGAGAGCCACTGAGAAGTGATCAAATAAATGCAGAAAATATGGAAAGATAACAAAACGAATTTAGAATACAATAATTCTTTATTTTGAATTTGCGTATGAGCGTTCCAGAGACAAAAACATACAAGAAGCTTGTCTGAAAACGAGATTACACGGGAAATCGTCTAACAAAAGCTTGAGGTCCATTCTACTTGTCGTCAAGCGGGTTGGACGCGGCTGATTTGATCGTTTCGTTGCTCGAGGGTCTTTCTCGATAACTTGTCGTGTAATTATTTTTTGAATTTATACAAAGTCTTAGTCTTAGTTTCCCGCATTATATTTTCTTTTTTAGAAAAACAATGTTGCTCGAGAATTTTTAGGCATTGATTCCATCGTGTCCGGTTTTGACCCCGACATTTGTCCTCATGTCGCATAATGCTTATACCGTGGCCATGAAAGCTCTTCCAAGCAGCAGGAATGAATTTTTCTCCACATGGACGTCCAAGACATGAAATCTACAAGAATTAGCAATCACTGATTTTCATTTCGATCTTTCTGAGTTTACCTTTGAGCAATCTACAAAAGTGAATGAATCACTAGAAGGTTCCACTTTTAAGATGAGCACCTCTGCTATGGTTCATGGCATAATGCTTACTGAAGAACCAGTATCGCAGAGTGCATGAGAGTAGTCATGTCCCATGATGTTGCAGGGGATCACAAACTTTCCAAGGTCACTTCTCTTCTTCAACTTAACCCTCTTATTCTCCCTCAAATGATTAAACATTCGTTCAATGTCTTCATCAGTCTCCTTGGTTTATCTGAAGAAAATCCACAATCTGTGAGTTTAATAAGCTTCCTTGAATGAGGTTTCTAAAAGGGGACTCTCTTGGTAAAGCTATACATCTCTTTCCCATTAGCTTTCCTTCTAAGATTCTCAAGGATCTTCTTCCTTTTTCTGGTATGTTAGTCCATCGTTTCTCAGTTACCGTAGGAACTGAAATATATGTCTGTCTGGGTTTGGGTAAGGTGGGGGTCGAGTTCCTATGAGTATATATAAGGCTCAGGTCTATACTTGGCAACCGACATACTTTTTCTTCGATCGGCTGTTGACCGATGGTAAGGTACGACCATCGATCAATGTCCATCTCATTGTACTCGGATTCTTCAGTTACCGTTGATCAATGGTTAGCTTGGGCTCTCATTCGATGGTCGTTCGAACAGGGCAATAATTGCCAATAATCATCATCATTGATGTCACTGATGTGATGCTTCTGTCCAGGCTCAATATTTTTCCTTAATCAAAGCTTCTTGTCTCCTCGCAGCCTCACTGGTCTGAAAAACTTGGTTTTCTCGCTTCTTCACATTGGTGTTGATAGCTTCAAATTTTGGTGTTGAGATTGGTATAGACAGCATCAATCTTTCCATTAACGTCGACTGTCATCTTCTGATATCCTTCCCAAACCTTGTCAATCATGGCTTAAATCTTGTTGTTGTCGGGTCTATGCTGCTGTGATCCTTGGTTATAGCCACTCTTCTGACCATTGCAATAAGAGTTTATGTTGATCTAGTTCCCATTTTTCTGAAATCCATTTCCAACAAATTTCACATCCTCTTCTTCACATTTCTCATTGTCGGAACCTATAGTTGCTATACCTTTTGTGAAGCTAACTTGCTTCCTCATAAACCTTTTAACACATTCCAACTTGGCTTTTACTTCTTCCATCTGATCCTTGGTAATGTTGGGGCCAACTTTCTCCTCTCATGATCGTTGTTCTTCGGGCTGTTGCTAGCTGCCAAATTCTCTACCAATCTGGTATTTTCCTCACTGGCTGTGTCTAAAGCTATCTGTTATGACAAATCAATACCTCTAAACAAAGTGCTGAGAATTTGCGCTTCATTGAATCCCTGGTGTGGAAAAGCTATTTGGTAGGATTTGAGTCAGATCCATGAGTTCCTAAAAGACTCTGCAGGCTCCTATCTGAATGTAGCAATTCTGCTCCTCAAATCATCAGCTCTGGCATCATCATAGAAGTTACGCAGGAGCGCGTTTTTGATGTCTGTCCAGGATTTAAGAGATCATGGTGGTAGATTCTTAAGTCAATATGAAGCATCTCCAATAAGCGAATATTTGAAGAGGTTGCATAGAAGATAGTCCTAAGAGACTCCATTAGCTTTAATTGTCGACACAAAATCCTGGAATGGCTCCAACTGATCCAAAGGGTGCTGATAGGAATTTCCATGAAATGGTGTTTGTGCCACAAGTGTGAAATAGACTGGCTTCAACTTAAAATCGTTCCTCTGGAAAGCTGGAGAAAGAATAGCAGATCTAAAGGCGTAGAATTGATTTTCACAATTGTAGTCAGCCAACCGTTTTGGTTGAGCAGTGTGGGCTTCAGCTACATCAGATTCTTCTGGTTTAGGGATTACAGTCCCTTGATCATCAATTCTCTAACCTATTGCATTACGCAGATGAGCTTCAAGGTCATACAGATCCTTCTCTCATTCCTGCCCACGATCAGCATACCAACCATCTCTGCTCGGGAATAACTGCTGATCAATATCTTGGGACTCGTGTTGATCGATGCCGGCAGATGAGTGTCGATTGATGAAGAAGTGTTGGCGTCGATCGATTGTTGTCGCTTTTCCTTGCGGATGCTACTTTCGATTGCTACTAGGTCTGTGAAAATATAGTCTTTTTCTTTGTTGCTTCTAGTACTGCTGGGTATGCACCTGAAAAACAAAATAAAATAAACTTTAATGTAGACTGAAAAGAAAACCTAGACAAAACTTGCAAAGAAAATCTAATGGTGATCCTTGCTCCCCGACAACGACATCAAATTTGATACATGCTCAAATTACCCTAGAGCTACTCATTACTCTCTCTAATTAGAGGTTCAATTGTAATACTTAGGGATCAAATCCACAGAAAGCGTGGCCACACAATAGATTTAATAACCAACTTTCTTATGCTAGGAAATTAAATAAACTTTAAGAACTACTAAATCAGGAACGAGTTGGTGAAGCCAAGAAGTTTTCAATCATAGAACACAAATTTAATAAGTGAAGATATAATTTATATCTATCTATGGCTAAGCTCAGAGTCTACAACTTCCGTATGAAAATTCAGAATGATAGTTGATCGATGGTATGCAGACAACATCTGTCGATGCCTTTCTTAGTCAAGCGTTAAACAATAATATTCGATAAGTTCACTTAGAATTACTAGACTAATCTTTCGATTATCCCTAGCAACTTAAGCTCAACAAGATTAGTTCAGGTAGCGATTCTACTCTCACAAATATCATTTATCCTAATATCAGGGTTCTAGTTAGCTACTTAAGAATACAAGCAACAAGAACAATTCTTATGATAGATTTAATAATCACCGTAGAAATTCTATTGTTTGGCTAATTCGTCAAAACCATTAATAAACCCTAAATCTAACAAGAGATTTACTACGACATAGCTAAGCAGAACATAATCATAAACATAAAACAATGCATAAGATTAGGGATAGAAAAATGGGATTCCAATCCAAAGCTTGAAAGAAGTCTTGATCTTCTTCCCAAAAACTACTATATTTCCTACGAAAACTCTAAATTTGTAAAAGAGCTCTCTTTGCATAAAACACAAGCAAAGATAATATAAACTAGGTAAACTCATCCAGGGGCAATCTTGTAATTTCCGTGACTTGGGCTTCAAGTCGGGTATTCTGTGAATTGGGCTTCTGCGTGTTGACCGTCAATCGATGGCAAAGGTGCGTCCTCAATCGATGCAACTCTCTTTCTCGACTCGTGCATTGCTGCTTTTGACAAGCTATGGGGTTCCTCTCTCGTTGAGTTTTAGAAAACCTTACAATCTCTATAATGCTCCAAAATGCACCTTGGCCTGAAAAGACTCTGAAACACACCCCAGACAAAGACAATAAACAAAATGCACCTGGACCTATCAGCACGTATCAAATTGTTAGCAAAATTGGACCACGTTGTAGGACCTATCTAGAGTAATCAGTAGCTGTAGGACCCCATTATTCGCTTACACGTTGTCGAAAAAATGAGGGAAGAAAAAGAAAGATGAACAAGATAGATTGTATCAACATCATTGATTCATTGGACTTAAAAAAAAGAGAGAATATAAAGAGATTAAGAGAAGAGATAAATATGGAAGGAAGAGATCAGAGAACACTGCATGTGTTTTCAGATATTTGCAGGGGAAATAGTCCATGTGTCCTCTGATCGATATTTTTGGGAACCAAAATTTGCACTGTCGATTTCCGTTGAATTAGGAACGTAGGGTAAACCCTAGTTTCCCAGAGGTCCTGGATATTTTCTAAACCACACGCCAATCAATCAAAATACGAAGTAAAGATAGAAAAATAAAGTAAGAATAAAAAAGAGAGCAAATAGATGTCTTATTCCGAATATGCGTATGAGCGTTTACAACAGGTAGGAGCCTTGGCTATGAGAGTTGTCGGCGAGATACCTTGTTCTAACAACCTAAGACTGCAAAACCTTAGTTGAATCGTAGCTCGAATAACAAAAACGGAAAGTTGCCTAAATGCTCTAAGTGCTATGTTTTTTCTGAGTAGATATTTTTGTGTGTCTTCCATCATCACCCTCGAAGTCCTTATATACTCTTCTAGAGGCAGTTTGCTCTTTCCCTTTCTGCCCTTGTCGAATTTATCGCTTGGCGGAAATATTCCTTTTTTCCTCGATCTTCATGATTATCTTTGGAAACTTAACATTTATCCTCCGATCTTGACATTTATCTTCCGAAATTAACATTTATTCCTTCCTGTAAAATAAAAGATAAACCGTCACAAAGTTTGGGCTCAATTTTGGATAAAATCGCGAGTGGGCCTTTAGATGAGTTTTAGACCTTCTCGGGCCGTTTTTTGACTTAAGCGTTTTTACGATTTTATCAAAATAGTATTCTTAAGAAAATGTCATCCGAGATTTAGGATATTTTGTATGGGTCGTGCGACTCCAGGTGTTTAGTTAACCATTATCGTCTTATATTATTGACCCGATCCTTTCACGAGAAAATGAGTCCTTTCGGTAGAGTTCCAACGTCAGTCTCGATTGAGACGAAACAAATATAAGTTCGATCAAGTATCGAAAGAGGGAGTTACGAGGACGAGGAGAAAATGGATAGAATTATCCAACTCGCCAAACGAGCAAGTTGGATTGCTCGTGTTACCTAACTCGCCCGTTTGGCGAGTGGGGCTTGTCCAACTCGCAGAACGGGCGACTTGGATTGCTCCTGGTACCTAACTTTCCCCTTTGGCGAGTTGGGATTGTCCAACTCACCGAATGGGCAAGTTGATCGGCCTTTATTGCCCAACTCGCCGAACGGGCAAGTTGGTAAGTTCTTGTGGTTCGATTTGCCCGTTCGACGAGTTTGACGATTTGCTCGGTCAACTTCTCCGTCGGGGGAATTGGATGATTGTGTCTTCTAGTCGTTTTGTCGTGTTGCTGTTCGGGGATACATTGACCCAATGTCTTAAGACAAACTCTTCTTAATGACTCACTTATGCAGACTGTTTCTTCATGGTCAGCCGAGATTTGACTTCGATTTTTCCCGTTCCCCTTTTACCGAGATATTATCTCTTTTTTCTCAAAGGGCACATTTCTTGGTAGGTTTATGATGTTGATTCCGTCGTAACCGAATTTGACCCCAACAATATTCCCGAGGTAAACCTTCACTTGTAGTTTATGTAAGAAATGAGTTTAGTAGAGGGGTGAGTCAGACTAGTAATTGCTAAGTTGCTGACAAAATGGATTTGGTTGCTATACTAGGATAAGATATATAAAATTCTGCTAAGATTGGCATTTATTTGATGTGGTGGAAACATAGTAGAGGTGATAATGATAAGTTAAAAATTGTTTGAGTCCCTCCTGTTTTCAAACCTCTTGCCAAGGATTACTTTATGTTTTGCTTGAGAACAAGAAAAAGGGTAAGTCTGAGAGAGTTGATATACAATGAATTTTACCAGTTTTAGACCATTGTCTATTTAGAGTATATTATATAGGCTTGGAGTCTGTTTTAGAGTGTTTTCAGGTTCAGGTACGTTTTGGAGAACTTTGGTGATTTCAGATTCTTTTGAGGTGCAGAATTGCACAGACAAGCCAGATGTTTAGCTATTAACTTTTAGACCATGTTATAGGTCCAATTTGAGAACGCCTCGACCGCCCACGACTAATGGGTCTCTCACACCCGCTCACTCGACCCGTGAGCCCCATTCAATGCGACAGGTGGTACATTAAACCTTTCTATATACCTTGAATTGGGACCCTCTCACAGAATTCTAAGTCTTCGTTTCTCACTAAGACTGTTACCAAAGTTAAAATGAACTCACACAATCAGATACCAGTTGTAACTTCTTCGACCGCCCACGCTTCTCACACCCGCTCACTTGGCCGTAAGCCTAATTCCCGGCAAGTGCATTAATTTTTTGGAGAGTGTTGGGGTAAAAATCGGTCATGGGAAAATTAACGTCTATAATCCTCTGAGAAATTGTTCCTTAAGCAAATATAAGTTGAAAATGTCATAGAAAATATACAGCATAAGCCAAACTTATTTGAGTTTGGATACAAGAACAAATTTGGTATATTTCATCCATGTTGGGGTTAAAACCAGTACTCTCGAAATCAACGTCTAAAAAATATTTTTTCCACACTAAATATGTCTCAACACGATCCCGACAAAAGTTTCCGAGCTAAAGACTCAAGAGAAAAGCAGCACGAAACCAACCAAGCAGTCCAATTCGCCGCACAGGCGAGTTGGACCAGACAAACTGTCCAACTCGCACGTTCGGCGAGTTTAACTAATCCACCTCGCCAAACAGGTGAGTGTGATCAACCAAAGCCAACAACCCGCCTGTTCGGACACGTCCAAATCGCCGAACGGGCGAGTTGAATCGAGCGAGACGGCCAACTCGCACAATTCGTGAGTTGGACCAAACCAACTCACCAAACGGGTGAGTTGGGTCACACAAGCTATCCAACTCGCCCGTTCGGTGAGTTGGATCAATCAATCCATTTTCGTCCCTTCCTCGTAACTCCCCCATTCGAAAAATATCAAGCTCATCTTTGTTTCGTCTCGATCGGGATTGACGTTGGAACTTTACCGTAAGAACTCATTCCCTCATATATATTTTGGATTGATCGTGGAAAACGACAACGATTGACTAAACACCTAAAGTTGCCTGCACTATACAAAAGATCCTAACTCTCGTCGGGAACGACGTCATTTCAGGAATGCTCTTTCGATAAAATTATAAAAACACTATACTCGAAAAAATGGGCCGAGATGGTCAAAAACTCGGCTAAAAGCCCACTCGTGATTTTATCTGAAACAGAGCCCAATCTTTATGACGGTTTATTGTTCATTTGCAGGAAAAGATAAATGCTAATTTCGGAAGATAAATGTCACAATCGAGAAGATAAGGAAGATTTCCGCAGAAGGATAAACTCGATTCGGGGGCAGAAAAGGAAAGATGAGCGACCTTTAAGACCTATATAAGCGAAGCCAATGAGAGTGATGCAGACACAAGAAAATTCTCCGAACAAAACTTAGCACTTAGGAACCATAGGCATCATTATCGACATGCTTGGTTTCTATGTCTTGCACTTGATTACTAGACGAACTCACAAATGCAGTTCGATCTCTTGTTCAACTGTTTAACTGAACTACGTTTGGCTTGATCCTCGAAAGGGGTACATAGGCAGACTTCGTAAGGTCTAGTCCAAAATCAACAAAACTTCTTTTGTGTCATCTTTATCGTTATTTATTGAGCTGCGATTCAACTAGGTTTAAGATTTTAGGTGGCTAGAACTATAAATCTCGCTGACAGCTTTTGTGGCCGAAGCTTTTACAATCTGTTGTAACAATCGCTATGCTTTTTGAGAATTCGTAGTAAAGACCAAAGTTTTCTTAATTTGTTTTGTTATCTTTTCATATTTTCTGCGTTTATTCAAATACTTGTTGTTGGCTCTTGCAGAGAATCCGGACCTCAAGGAAAGTAGGGTTTTCTTTGCTTTCCTCTGTTCACTAAAATCAACAGTGCAAATTCTGGTTCCCATAATTCGGCGCTAGAAGGAGAGGGGGGATTACTCTAACTCATGGCCATAAAAGGCTTGATCAAAACAATCCGTAAATATGAAAGACAGACTCGCAGCTCGCAACAACACTGGTAAAATAACTCCAGCAATGACTGCTCCTATGGCCAATGCTTACACAAACTCTGCAGTGCTCGAGAAAATCGAAAACTTAGTCGAGACTTTTTACCACAGGAAGAGCACAGAAAATAACTCACTTATTCTCTCTCTGAACAGAAAGGGCAAGGATGAAATCTATCAAACCCCGTAAGGTTCATCTCATTATCGAGTTGGAGAAATCTCAACGCGTAAGGTTTCGACCAAAGACGTTTTCCGGAAACCTTTCGATAAAATAAAACTTGCTCTCTCATAAATTTTGTAGAAACTCTAGATTAGTTGCCGAAAAAGGAAGCAGAGAAAATAGGGTCACAACCCCCTCTGCTGTACTTTTCTAAATAATATGCGAAGAAACAAAGTTGATCTCTATCGAATCACTTAAAACGTTAAACAGCTGATGAAGACTAAACTAATAAAAACTAGAGATTGTATCCCTCATTGCCAAAACGTTTTCTGGAACCAAAGATTTCGTAAAACTTCAAGTGTCACTTCTATCATAACCTATTCAGTGCATTCTCGATAATTTTCTGTAAGCTTATTTGGGAAACATTACTCAAACTCCCTTGGATCAATTCTACGGAAACAAGTATATTTCTAGCTTAGCTTATTCGAGTTAATTAAGCCCATCACGACCAAATTTTCTTACATAAAACTTGGAAATAAGTTTTCAGAACAGCCGCAAAAACATGAGTTTTGCAAAACACGGCTCTCGTATAGTCAAACTCATAATTTTCATAAAATATAGCTCTACAACATTTTATGAAATGACATTCGTAAAATTAAAATCAATGATTTTTTGTGAATCAATTTTCGTAAAATTAAACTTGACAAAATCCTACAAACAGCTTTCGAAAAATTAAACTTGACGAGTTTTTACGAGACAGCTTTCGTGAAACAACTCGGAAATCTTCGAGAAGTCGAACAAGTTAACTTCGCCCATCAGCCTCTCTCCACGATCTCACCGTCCTCTCTCTTTTGCCTCATGTCCCAACAAGTCTTCCTGATCGCCCTTGGCATCTTCTGATCGCCCTCTGCAGCTTTTGATCGCCCTTGGCTAATTCTAAAATGCCAAAAGGCTTTAAACAAGATACTCATTCATCTTCGTAAAACCATTGATACAGAGAAGGAAACCCCAATCAGAACAATATGAATCACTGAATCAAAACCGTAAGAAAGGCTTCAGCATAAACGTGGCCAGGAAAGTAAGAAATCCAGGAAGAATCTACATTCCTTCTATCCACAAGGGATGGAGAAACATGAGAAGAGGAAAGGGGAAATGCGCAGTAAAAATTAAGAGGCAAACCTGAATCTTTCAGAAAACTAATGTATATCCGACTTTGAAATTTTTGAAACCAGACTTGGAATTCGTAGGAAGGTATTAAGAGATAAAAAATGATTTGAAGATTACCGTAAACTCTAGGGAACTTAAAGTATAGGTGGATAGTCTAGCGAACTCAGTCTTAGGCGATTTTTTGTATCTCAATATATTGTTCCTTAACTATTCAGGCACATCTTGCAAACCGATCTAAATTCTTGCAAAACCGAGAAACGATAGCCACGCATACTCAACTCGCTTCCTAAAGAAAGAACTAGAGACACGAATATCGTCTTAAAACCGACTCGTTCCTAGAAATTCTCTCAAAAACAGACATATTCCAAGTCGTCAACCTGAAAACCACCAAGTCACAATCCCAATGTCATCTTTAAATCGACTCAGATTGTCTATCACCCAATCCTTGAAAGAGAAAACGTACACAATCATTCAAAATATCGATCATCCGTTTTCTTTCATAAAAAAGGAGGGATTAGGTAGGCATATTATACTCGTATACTCCCATACTTCATAAACTTTTTGCCTCGGCATCAAGAAAACACTTTCGGCAAAGATAACTCTCACAACAGTAGGCAGGAAAAATATTTAGAAAAATTCGATGCCTTTCGAAATCTTCCAAAAGGAAAACAACGATCCAATATTCTTCCATACCAAAATAGTCAAAAAATATACGATAAATCTTCATGCATCAAGGCATTGCTCCCAATTTTTGTTGAATCAAGTGAGTGACGGAGAAACAACAAAAGTATTTGCTACAAAGAAAATCGAAAACATAAGTAGTAGCGAGCACACCAAAGGGAACTCTTTCTCCCCGCTCTTGGACGAGCCCTACCACTGGCTGACCGATTCATTCAGTTCAAGAAATATGTCATTCCCTCTCAAAAACCCACGAAAACGTTCCGCGACTAAATTATAATGAATAAATTTGGTAACTCCATGATGACTCCAAGCAACTTTCACCAAAGATCGAAATCAAAGCGGAAAATTTTCTCGTAAAATCTGCGGAAACATCGCTATTTTGACATCGTCATACTAGCGCTGAATGACTATCTTTATAAACCGGTCACCCATTACTTTTGAATGACTAGAATATTTTATACTAAACAGTTTGCAAGAAAACAAGATCGGTATCATGCAAAACGACTTCGCAATAAGAAAACGCAAATGAGGAAAGCCTAATCCTCGCCCGCAAACATCACGAGTAATCTGCGAGAAATGTTTTCTATTCACTTCTATGAGAATCCCGTTTTGTAAAACTTACATAAATAATCTTTCATATAGCAAAAAATGAAGCGGTATATTCCGACTTTGGCTGACAAATCTAAAATTTATCTATTCGCACTACGATCTTATTCTTCATCCCTGTTGCTTCTGGCTTCTGCCTTTCATTCCCCTGGGTTACATCCGATCAGGCAATCATTCCGCAACTGACTCTGTATGTGCTCTTTATCAAGCCTCTTAGGCTTCATCTTTCTCAGACAAAAACGAAACAATTGTAATACGAATAAAGGAAGTGTTATATGAAACATTCATCGTATAACTGAAACCTTAAGTGGAAAATCGTTTTCTACCACCATCATCCATCTTAATACACAAAAATTTGGCATACCTGGCCTATCAATCTTGACGAATATTCTTTGGCCCTCGACCAGTTACACCTTCCCCTAAAAGCCCGAACCAAAATTCTGCATCCCTTTTAAGGACAATTTAAACTAACCTGACCTTAATGTTAACAAGAAGTGCCACGGTTTAATTCTAGACTAAAAACGTCCTCGACTATGCGGCTGAACACAACCTTTACGCCAAGCCAGATGAATTGAGTGACCATCGCTCCATCCAATCACTTAACGTAAAAATGACAATTCTGCGATTCATCTAAAAACGCCAAGTGGTGATTACAGAAATAGTTATCATATAACCCAAAAATGGAAATCAAACAATAAAGTCTTTACAACAAGACTCAGTCCTAACAACCAAACAACTAACAAAAAACTTGACCTTATCAAAAATTAGAAAACTCGCAATGTTTTCCCCATAAAATGCGGCATATAAGGAAAAACTCGTAACAAATCTCCTAGAGGTATACAAAACATCCTGAAAAAATACACGAAATGAATCTCGGAGGGCCAA